>JAFVLL020014174.1:190202-266620 GCA_021397915.2 Tor tambroides | reverse complement strand
GTGGAACCTTTGTTACGTTTGGAGCGGAAACGATTACGTTGCAAGTGCTATCCAGTTACTCCTCAACACTGTCTCTGCTCCTCACCCTAACAAACAACCACAGTAGTGCAACACTGCCAGTGCTCCCCAATCCTTAACACCAGTCTCTAAAATCCTCTAAAAAGAGCTTAAAACTATCTGAAAATGTCATTTATATGATTTTTTTTTTCCTTCTTAAAAAAGCAGTCCTTAATAATCAGCACACTGTCTACAGCTAAAAATGGATAAAAATAGCTATGTTAAAACCCATTAGCTAAATTCTGCAAATCTAGTGCTATTTGTATTTTGACTATATATGACTACAATTCCATACAAGTTTTTTTTATCCGAAGCGGTACATTGTTATAATCAGTAGGTGTTTAGCAAACATCATAGTAAGTGTTTCTGTTTCCTACACCAGATTGTCTGAGAGGTTAAATGTCGGTGTGATAGAGGAAAAGAGGAG
Organism: Tor tambroides; assembly: GCA_021397915.2. Classification (NCBI taxonomy): domain Eukaryota; kingdom Metazoa; phylum Chordata; class Actinopteri; order Cypriniformes; family Cyprinidae; genus Tor; species Tor tambroides. The sequence goes on along the minus strand of JAFVLL020014174.1, from coordinate 266,136 downwards.
GGTTGCTGTAGTGCAGTTGTGACGTTTAAAGGACGAGAGCTCTGGAAATGCAGGTGGTAGGGTTGGTGTTTAAGTAACGCCTGGCCTGCTCAGTCATGATCAGTTGATCCTCCGTTTTCCCAAACACCACCGCCTCCCACTCGCTGTTGGCCTGTTGGTTATGAAAGTAGATATTTGAGTTTGACCAAGTGTTTTTATTGGTAAAAGGTTTCGTTACTTGAAATTAAGCTGCGGGAAAAATATTAATATTAGATTAAAAATGTAATTTAAAAACTTGTTTCCTTTGTAACTAACTGAAATAAAATAAGCTGAAGTATTAAATTTCTAAAACTAAAATGAAAACTGAAAAAATAATGTAAAAGCTCATTTAAAAATATAAACAAATAGTATAATAGTATATAAATAATACTAAAACACAACATCTTCAATTTTTTAATGTTTATAATGAAACATTCAGTTATAAAAATTCAAAATTTAAGCATTTTTATTTCCGTTAACAAGAGTTAATTGTGCGTTTCTGCAAGCACAATGGATATTAATAAGTTAATGTCACATCAGATTCTTTCCTTTGATGCTAACAGAGTAAATGAGTGAATTACCGGAGCAGGTGTTTGGTATGGTGGGCTCCTTTGGGTCATGTTTTCTCTCTTGTCCTGTGGGCTAAGGGAGCAGACCATTGAAAAAGATTCCTTCAGCGATCCAGGAGAGCAACAGTTCTCCTCTCTCTCTGCCACTGGCATCATGAGCATGGATCTGGTCAGTAGGTCGTTACTGTGAGACTAAAAGAGGGATGAAGACGGTGCGTGAAGAGGAGAAACAAAAGCATTGCAAACTCAAAAAGTTAAAAACACTAATGATGCATCATAAGTTTGTAAAGTAGGATAATGGTCTTACCGCTCCATTGTTGTTAATCTGCTGTTGGGGGAACAGCTGTACATTTAAACAGTCTTTTTCCCAGCTGTCCAATACCAAAGACTTCCTCACTTTCCTTGCAGGAGCTTCCATCTGCTGTGAACCCCAAATGACACAGTTTAAAACTAGTGTTCAGTTTAAGAGTTAACATTCGATAAATGCTTTTAAACTAAACCTATTTGCATGATTACGAGAACAATATGTAAGAAAGTGGCCAGTACCTCATAAGATCTGAACTGAGGTTGGTTCTGCACTTGTGTGAAGATGTCAGCCCCGGTTTCCTCTTTCAAAACCTCTCTGATGTCCTCCTCAAGAAGTGCCAGTGGTTGGGGCTGAATACACCAACATAATATATCAAAAGGAAAATTAATGAGTGAAGCACCAGGCACCAGATAAATGTATGAATAGCCTTTTATAGGTGAATATGTAACCTGTCAAGTCCATATTTAACCTCAAAACTCAAAGAAAATGAAGGCTGTTTTTGGGACTGTTAAGTTTTGTTCTGACTTTGGGACTGTTAAGTTCTTTGTTCTCTCTATATATTGTAAGGGTACTCAGATCATGATTTTTGGAGCCGATCATCAATCATTGGAAAAAGTATCTGCTGTTTCGCGACTATCCTCGTGACAGTTTTCGTCATCAGAATTGTCCGCACACCATCTGTGTGCAGCCCAATTTTTGTGACCGCGCGGATGGTCCGAGAACAGTGCAGGCTGTTTTACAATATTTATACATACATATATTGCTGTAGGCCTCTTACTGACACAGCATCAAGGGTTTTTCCATTTGAACTTACCACCATTCTTAACGGGCCGTGCATCTTTTCCTGGGCGGCCAGGGCGTTTTTGAAAGGAGTGGGTGTTCTTGGAGTGTGCACTATAATATTTTTCTGGAGTTTTGGGGTCCTAAAACTGTGAAGACAAAAATAGTTTTAGTCATTTATTGATTCTGAGATCGTTAGCTCAATATTTTCAAACAGCAGAGGTAAAGAATAAAGCCTGACCCTGCGTTCTCCTTCTGGTGTTTTGGTGTGGTCTCTCTCTGATGGGGTGTGTTGAGAAGGCATTTCTGTCCACATACTGGAGTGGATGTAAGAGCAGGATTGTCGAGGCTCAAGGGCTCACCACCAGACACATTGAAGAACTAAATGGGAAAAACAGTTTTGAATGCATCCACACAATTCTGTGGTCTAAAAGGTGTTTTGTGTTATAAATCTAGCCATACCTGAGAGGGCGAGAATGGCAGGCCTTTGACAGGGGTGTTTTTTGGTGAGTTCCCACTGTTGTCTATGTAAGCACAGCTCCTTTCATCTGTAGGTGAATGATCTCCTCTCTCTCTCCTCTTCTTTCTCATGATGGACGGTGGTGGAGAGCTGAATCTGTTCATGCAGGTGTTAGAGAGAGGCACAGACTTGCCCTGGTTCACCGCGGCACACTGCCTGCTCATCGCTGGGACAGTGGGAGCATTTATTGGATAGGCCAGGCTTTCTGTGCACCTCTCCAGGGTCGTACAAACATCAGTGGGGTTAGTGGCCTTCAGAGAGGGGCCTCCCTCAGTGAGATCAAAGCTGGTCACATCACTCCAGGCCAAAGGATCCTGAAGCATCAAAACATTTACCTTACTTTTCATTAGGTGGCAAGTAAAAAATACGCACCTTTGATATCATTTTACTAAACTAAGCTAAATAACTAAATTTATGATGCAGAGTAAATTATACTCGGCATATAATCAAGTATTCGAGTAAATTATATGTAAGCAATACTGAGGCAAGTATACTTTCCAGTATTTAATCAGAAATACGATAAAAAGGGAACAGAGAAAACATGAAATCTAGAACATTAATTCATTTTCATACATAACCTAAATAAATACCGCCTTAATATACTTTAATATTAAGGTGTGCCACTTTCAAGACCCAATGCAATTAAAAAAAACATTAATTTACCTATTGTTTTATGGATGCACAATATAGGTACAGTCTTATATCAGTTATTGGCTAAAATTCTTTTTCTTTTTTTAAATTGATCAGTATCGGTCTATATATATATATATATATATATATATATATATATATTTAATTGTGCATGCTTATTTCCCTATTTTTTTTTTATCATCTAATGCTCAGCTAAAGTTTTTATTTTTTATTTTTTAATAATTCAATAACATTGTTAATCTTTCTCAAAATATTTTTTTTCGTATTGTACATTATAATTACTTGTAGCCTTTAAAATAATTGATTTTTAGATTGATTTTTTTTTTAGACAAAATAGAATAGTATTTTAATATCATCCATTTCTCGGTATTTATTAATCAATTACTGTCAACTTACTGGTACTGGAAAGAACTGTTATATTGTATCGGCCAGATTTTTAATATCATCCAGAATTAACCGTTTTTATCAAAATATTAAGGCAATATCAATATTCAACATATATACACATTACAAAAATATTATAATTTTTTTTTTATAAAATAATAAAAATATTCTATTACATTATCCATAATATACTATCTATTCTATATTATACGTAGATAATACATTATTTATATTATAGATAATACACTATCCATATTATATTAGATTTCTTTAATTCTCTGCTTACTGAGTCAATAAGCTCCATGGTCTCTGCAAACTCTGGGATGGTCTCTAGAGTGGACAGCACAGCGCTGGCCTCAGCAGCCAGGAACTTGCTGGGAGAGACAGGAAGAGGCATCGCAGCAGACTGGCCCTCCTCTAAACGACACAGCTCACCCCCTCTGTCCTCCATACTCTCTGCGGTGGTGACCGTATCATCGGGAAGGCTGTCCGACCAACTGGAGTAGCTCTCTGGATTCTGTATAGAACCAAACCATTGAGGTCAGTGAGAAGAAATTATGATTATTAAAAAAAAATATATAAAACTGCAGTGATGTGGAAGGGAGAGTTAAGACACATCTGAGCCAATAAACCTACACTACTTCACTTATAATATGTGAATTTCATATTACTTTGTGACCATAAACATTTATGATATTATCTGAAAAAAGAATAAAAGTAATCTATTCTTTATGGTAATGATACACTGCATTCTTGCTGACAACTGACAAGGAAACGGTGAATAATTATTTAAAGCCATTCATTTTCAACTAACCTAATAAATGTATTTAGAACAGGGCTGTCCAAACTCGGTCCTGGAGGGCCGGTGTCCTGCAGAGTTTAGCTCCAACCCTAATTAAACACACCTGAAGCAGCTAATCAAGCTCTTACTATGCATACTAGAAACTTCCATGCATGTGTGTTGAGGCCAGTTGGAGCTAAACCCTGCAGGACACCGGCCCTCCAGGACCGAGTTTGGACAGCCCTGATTTAGAACATATTTATAAAATGCTAATATATAATAATTCAATACATGCTACTCTCCAAGGTGAATAATATTATTTATAATAAGATAAATTATAATTTGCAGAAAAGAATACAGTATGTATCGTGAATATAATTTTCAGATAATATAATGATGAATATATTACAATTAATAAATAAATGCAAAAAATAAAATAAAAAGTATTAGTGCTGTCAAACGATTAATTGCAATTAATCGCATCCAAAATAAAAGTTTTTGTTTACATTATATATGTACATGTACTGTGTATATTTATGTATATGTAAATACCCACACATACAGTATATATTTAGAAAATATTTACGTTTATACATTTATATATTCATATTCTTATATTTTATATTATATATAAATATATTTAATATATAAACATAACATTTTTCTAAAATATATACATGCATGTGTTTGTATTTATATATATACATAATAAATATACACAGTATACACACATATATTATGTAAACAAAAACCTTTATTTTGGATGCGATTAATTGTTTGACAACACTAAATAATATTTAAAAATAAAACATGCTCTCATGCCTGAAAGCGGTCACTAGCTGTAGTTTTAGTTAATAAAACCAAAGCTGGGTGTGAGGCAGGGAGGCAGTGAAGGCGGGTAGGATTTACTAAGCAGCATAGCTAGAAATGAGGGTATGGGGGAGTAAGATGGGAATGAAGGAAGCCGATGGGACCTAAAGCGCACTATTCTACGCGCACACACAGTGTTTCTTACACGAGGGCCCGACTGTCTTCTGACTTCACTCTCAGCTGACATTAGCAACAGCTCTAGCTCCTTAATTCTTTTCTCTTTGTCTGGGTCGTCACGGCATGGCTGTGAGGAAGAAGAACCAGGGGGAAGAGGCGGAAAGAGAGACCGAGACACAAACTTTACTGACAATTTCACGAGACTTTTATGAGGTCCTGAATTTCACCAAGCAAAACCACTCAGGGTTCAGATGCTTTTTAGGACTTTGATATTACATTACAATAATGCCAATATGCTCCAAAAGCTATTTTATAATCCATACAAATTCGTAAAACTGCATTGGTGAAATTCATATAAGGAACAGTTCAACACCACACCACACACATGCAGATTAAACAATTATACACAAATATATGAGATTGATTTTTTTTAATTAATAGAGAAGACAAACAGACTTCAGAAAGCAGGAAGTTCAGAGATATAGAGGAGATTGAAGCATGCCGTGAGAACTGCACCATGGGACTTACCGACATAAAGCTAGAGATCTCGACACTAATGTTTTCCATGCACTGGCCACTTTGTGAACCATATGGATATCTGGGTGGCTGCCAATCAAAAACAATATGAAAGCTTGTATGTTAAATACTTCACATCTGATATGTATTATATTAAGCATAAATACAGATCAAGTTAAAAATTATTGTTAGATTAATAAGTGATATTAAAATTCTATACTATTTTGTCTAAATAAATTCACAAATAAAAAACATACACACACCAAAAACTAAAATTATTACCTGTGACTGGCCACTCATGATCATTTGATTCTGGTCATGTTGATATTCCACAGATGGACTGGATTTGGGACGTTTCTTCTGGCCAGGGTCACTGCTGTAGCTCTTGCTGGCCTCCTGCAAGTAACCCTCATGTTCCACCTTCCTGCGCATGGTGGAGTTCCAATGATTCTTGATGGAGTTATCTGTCCTATAAGAGTCCAGTATGGTAAAGGTCATTCTCTGGCCTACACACACACACACACTGGTATTCTTCTATATTCTGCATAAGTTTTGAGTTAAAATAGAGCTTTTTACCGTCCAGGAAGCAGCTTTGAGATCTCAGCCCAGCGGTTGCCCAGACGTTTATGCGCTTCATAGATAATACGATCCTCTTCCTGGGTCCAGGAGGATTTCTTCACTTCTGGGTTGAGGTGGTTGTGCCATCGCTCTCGGCACTGTTTGCCTATGCGGCCCTGTAAGTGCTTGGCAATCACTGACCAACGTTTGGGCCCATACTTGTGAACCAGCTCAATCACCTGTTGAGATGTAAAACATGATCAGAACATAAGTGACACTGAAGACATGGAGTAATGGATGCGAAATGCTTTTTGGTGAGCATAAGAGACTTCTTTTAAAAACATTTAAAAAGTAATACTGACCCATAAAACGGTATTTTATGTACAACTTCTAGATTTATATCTAGAATCATAAAATAAATAGATATAAATCATAATTTATATCTATTTATATAAGCCGAATAATGCAGAAAGTGACTTCTTGTGTTTAGAACAGTGTCAGTTCTTCTGGAAAGTTATCATGCAACTTCAGTGTGCTGTAGGATACTGCAACAAAAGCTTTCAGTTCTTTTGGTGGTAGAGGAGGAGGACAATGACTTTTGCACTCTAAAACTCAGAATCAGGACTGAGATCATCACACCCCGCCCAAATCCTTCATCTTTCGCCATTTATTCATCCATCTCTGTCTTCCTCTGAGGACACAGAACACCCGGCTCGTCTTACCCTCTGATCCTCCTCTTTTGTCCAGGGTCCTTTCACCAGCTCTGGGTTGAGCACCTTTTGCCAGCGGTGCTGACATTGACCATCTGTCCTTGTCTGTCAAAGTGCAACAAAATCCCACATCAACACCTGCAGCTAGTACACATACACCTATAATAACATCTTTACTAATACACAGGCCTGTCACTAATAATACAACATACATTTAACAATAGTTCTGCTGAAATTCTATCAAGTCTTTCCTTTGCAACAGTATTTTTCAGTCTAAAGATAGAACTTAAAGTGCCCCTATTATGGATTTTTGAAAATGACCTTTCATGCTGTGTGTAACACAGCTCTAAGTGAATGAAAACATCCTGCAGAGTTTTAAATCTGAAAGTGCACCGTGTATAAAGTTATTGTCTCTCAAAATAAAGAGTCGACTCTAAATCATTGAAACGAGTCGTTTTTAAAGCGAATCCCAAGCCGTTTCATGTTGAAGTCAACATGAAACATTAGCATATTGCCTGCCCACTTGTTGGTCTTTTTGCATTGGTCTGAATGAAAATGCTAATTCGTTCTTTGCCACTAGGTGCCGCTTCTGGAGCAGTAAAAATAGCGGTTTACTGGTAACGCTGTACACAAAGCAGCACTGCGCTCACAAACGCTGCTTTATCAGACCGCAGATTAGCGTCACGCAAAGGAGGGGTTTGGAAAAATGAATCGTTGAGCGAATCGTTTGAGAGTCGTTGAGCAAGTAAGGTAAAAATAAATGCATAAGACGTATAAGACAATGAAAGTGTTTTTTGACCTTGCATGCATGTCAACCTGTTGTTGGGGACTCCCAAAACCAAAATATGAACCTTTCATAACCCATAATAGGGGCACTTTATGGTATGGTATGGTACAGTATAGTAACATTTCATTTAATTTTATATCCTTTAATATAAACTTTTGAAAACTGGCTCCTCTAGAAAGATTAATATGTATGTGAAATAATAATAAAAAAAAAAAACACTTCACAGCTGCACTAAAATATTCCAGCCACATTTTAAAAATGCTTTTAAAGTAATGATTAAGCATTTGATTCAGCAAGTTACTTACTGGGAAATAATTGGCGATTGATTTCCAAGCATCGGTTCCGTGTTGCTCAACAAGCTTCTTTAGCTTCTCATCCTGCACATGAAAGAGATATCATGAGATTTTCAACCTCAGACACAACTAGCAGGCTGTGAGAACAGAACTAACAGCACTTTGCAATTCCCCACCCTTTCCCGTTTCATCACAGAAGCCTAAAGCGTTTCCAAGTATTGTCCCATTTGAAACTTAAAATATCATAGACTGCTGTTCAAAAGTTTGCAGTCAGTAAGATTTTTTAAGTGTTTTTGAAAGAAGACACTAATGCTCAACCAAGGCCGCATTTATTTGATCAAAAATACAGTAATATTTTTGTGGAAACCATTATACATTTTTTATTCAGGATTCTTTGATAAAAGGAAAGTTCAAAAGACCAACATTTATTTAAAATAGTAATATTTTGTAACAAAATAAATGTCTTTACTGTCACTTTTGAGCTATTTAATGCATCCTAGCTGAATAGAAGTACTAATTTCTTAATATATAAATATTACTATTATATGTGAAAGAATTAGAAATAAAACAGAAATGCATGCATATAATACCTCATCCCGAGACCATTTAATTTTGCACAGGGTCTTTTTGGAATTCTTGGGGTCTCTGCTGTCAGGGTCCGTAGAATGACGTTCATCATCCTCATCTTCACTGCAGCCATAAAACACAAACAAAGAATACAGAAAAGGAAGAGTCAAACACATTTTTCTGTTTGGTCTAATTGGACAAACATTGTCTCACAGAAGCCATTACTCTCAAACTGTCTGTCTGACACAAACCGTTGAGCAGACAAGCATGATCACTCATCTGTAGATACAAGATGCAAACAGTTTAGAAAAGCAGCCAGCTTGTTAAACAGGACATGCCTGAGTGTAATTACCCTGCAAGCTGGCAATGGAAACTACAAAAGTGAATTCAAGCATTATTCAAATTATTCCAGTGCATTAGTTTGCATTTTAATTTATCTGAATATCATTTTTTCCATTATCCAAAAACACACACAAAAAACACATTCAAGTCATGTCCACACAAGTAAATCAAAGTGACAATCACTTTGCCCAAGACTTCAGTCTATAGGAATGCCTTGTTGCCTGGTAACATTTCACCAACGCAGTGAGGTAGACAGTATTTAATCAACACCATACACCGGGTAGTTAAGTCTCCCTGGGATACCGGAGCACAAACTTAATGGAAAACCATTTATCCGATCCTAATAGTGACTAACAACATAAACCAAGCTCAAGCCTTATTTGCTGCAGAGCTGAAAGATTTTCTAAAAGGAAGGAAGTCCAATCATTAAAGAAATATGCAACAGCACATTCTACCAGAATGCTTTGCTGCAAAGTCTAAAGTTATGAGCAAATGTGTTTAGGTGTATTTTTTGGCCGAAGTCCAACTTTGACTAAATCGGTACAAATATGGAAGTCCAAAATCCTTCTTGCTGCCAGTCTGCATGTTTATCATTGAAACATTGGCTCTCAGTATTACAAGCCACCCGATGAATGAAGTGTTTCATTTAAGAAACATGCTTTAGTATGATCTTCACCCTCAAGGAAGGGGTGAGGTTATGAACAAGCCTGTTTTGCTTCAGAGGTGATTTGCTTGCATCATTCAGTCAGGAGGCCGGCCAAAGTAATGCCCGGCCAGTGGAAGCGCGCAAACAGGATCTGAACAAACTACAATTCTAGTCCGTCAGATTAAGGCCTGCAGCTGGTCTCCCTTTTAGAATTACATTCAGATATCTACCATCAATATGTGACACATAAATTTACCAACCCCCAATTTAAAAGCAACAAAGAGAGGACAAGGGAGAGCACACACACACAAACATGTTGGGTTTCCATGTTTTACAGGGTCTTTCCATAGACATAATTATTTTTATACTGTAAAAACTGCATATTCTATCCCCTAAGCCTACACCTAAACATAACTCTCACAGAAAAAAATAAAATTGTAATTTAGTATGATTTATAAGTGCCTTTCTTGAAGGGGACTGAAAAATGTCACCATAAGGTCAAAATTTTCAGGGCCACACACACACACACACACACACACACATACACATACTAAAATCTCCAGTCTTCCATAAATAACATCATGTTTTTTTTAGGCACAACAACTAAGCTGTAGGTCACCTTCCTTTATAAACATCATAATTTGGAAAATCTGACTAGATGTGAATAAATGCTTGTGTGCCAAACATTATGCACAAGATGAATATACTTACTCCTTTACTCTTAACTCTAATACACATTAATATATAGTCTAATACTTCTTGTTTATCTCTAAATATGCAAATCTGTTTTATCAATTTTTGACTTATTATTAATAATATATTAATTTCTAGTGATTATAATATAGGAAATGCTTTCCCTCCTTAATTCCTCCTAATCAGGTTCTATTATAGGCTTTATACCTAGATATTTTAGATTAAATGTATAACAAACATGTGTAAATTTATACAAAGAGTAAGATGATACAACTGATTAAATATTCACGATCTGCTTTAATATCTTATGTTATACATAAATGTTGATGGTCTAATAATGTAGTTATTATGTATAAAGGCAGCAGGACGCTAACTAATACCATATAATCCACTTGCACTTGCACCTTCTCTTATTTCTGTTTAGTGATCACTCTCACGTGTAGATGAATTTAAAACTTGTTTTTATTAATTTTTTTTTTTTTATTAATTAATTTTCGGACCAATTTTACTTCAGATATTATAAAATAGCCGGTTAGCGTGCTAGTTCACTCCAGCTGTACTGTTCGATAGGGGACAGCTAGGCTAACCGCTAGCATTCAGGCTAACACAATACTAAATAAACTAAACTTAAACATTTGAAACTGTTTGGTAAATGACATTTGGCATGAGGAAACATGATTGTAGATATAGCAATTAAAAATATATGTTTTTTAAGCGCTTGAGTTAGTCTTTGGATCAAGATCAGCAGGTGCAACATATGATGCGTCACAGGGCTCGGACTGTCATATCATGATAAATATCATCATTTATTAACATTTTAGATGATATTGTGTAAATTAAATATTAAAGTATTATTATTTTGAGCTTTACTGTTGCCATAGCGATTTCTGTTGCGACACAAATAACTCATCATGGAAACTCCAGATATAAAGAATCTATACGATCTCCCGATGTTTTGTAAGTTGCGCATCAACATAAGATCTGTACATTTACATACAATCCATAACATGACAATTATTATGCTTATTTAAATTAATTTTGATTTTGATTAAGTTTACAAGGCACTGAATTAGATCCATCATCTCACCTGCGAGACTTCATATTGGCCATGACAACTGTGTTCAAGTCCAGTTCTTTTCAAAGGGAAATGTCTTTAAAACATCCAATGGTGCAATTCTTCTTGAAATCAAAACACACAGCTGACATTTATCCACACATGCTACTGTCACACATGTAAGTTATGTTTTCCGTGAAAAGCTTCAGATCCGTGAAGTCACATCCCCGAGAGCAATTATGCAATAAATATGACAACGAAAAACGTCCTTCCAAAATGCTTGTTATCAAGTAATAAAAGTAAAAAAAGAATACTTCCAATGCGATCTCAAAATGGTGAAGGTAAAACATCCATCAATATAACTCTGTGTTAGCCTTGCGCGCCTTGAACGCACACACACCCCTCTGTACTGTCACTCAGTACTGTGTTCTCAGCGTGTGTGTTTTTTCCTCTCATTCTGTTTCATTTTTTTGTCCATCCCGCCGAATCTCGCGCCCAGCCTTCTTCCGGAAACGGGTTTGAATCTGCGCACGCGGCCTCGCCGCTGGTTGGTGGAAAAAGGTGGGCGGAGTAGCGCGCTCTTGTTGTTGAGCAGCAACTGGTCTGTCACTCGCTGACGCCCTTTTTATTTGCATGCAGCTAGTGGTGGTGTGAGATTACTTTACCGCTAAACCTTTTTATGTTTAAATAAATCAATCAAAGGTATTTTTAGTGAAGAATACTATTTACTGGCAGGTTTTGAATATTGTAATTTACAGCACTGCGAAGTAAAAACATCCTTATTGAACGTATCACAGAGCTGTCTAATTATGTAAGTCCATGCTGCCCTCTTGCGGATATTTTGTAATTTTTGTTGTCTTTGGAAAATTGTCTGCTTTGTCTGACATAAAATTAATTTAAAAACAAACAGACAAATTACTTACAATTTAACAAATTTTAATAAACGTTTGCCTTGCAGTGTAACATATTTCCTACATGCTTTTCTATTTTAGTCATGATGAATTGCACTTTCAACAGACATTCCCTCAAATATATATATATATATATATATATATATATATATATATATATATATATATATGTATAGGTGTGTGTGTGTGTGTGTGAGAGAGAGAGAGAGACCCTGGACCACAAAACCAGTCATATGGGTCAATTTTTTGAAATTGAGATTTATACATAATCTGAAAGCTTTGTTAGAATAGGACAATATTTGGCTGATATACAACTATTTGAAAATCTGGAATCTGAGTGTGCAAAAAAAAAAAATCAAAATATTGAGAAAATTGCCTTTAAAGTTGTCCAAATGAAGTCCTTAGCAATGCATATTACTAATCAAAAATTAAGTTTTGGTATATCTACGGTAGGAAATTTACAAAATATCTTATATCTTATGTATATATATATATATTAATTAATATATCTAATATACTATATTAGTATAATATCCTACATGCCTTTCTATTTTAGTCATGATGAATTGCACTCCATCATATTATATAAAAGTTTAGAATATAATATTATATATAGCTGTCACAACAGAACCTAAAAAGTAAAACAAATATGAAACAAACATAATTTAAATTGTGACTGACAGTTTTCGTGACAGTTCTGCCGCTAGATGGTGCTGTTGTTTATGTTCCTTTACAACATTATTATTCTTCGTCCCCCGCGTTTAGTCGCGTGACTGATTGTTTCGGAACTTCGGAACAAACGTCAGTGTGTCTTTATTTCACGGGCGGCTCATTGGTAACATGATGAATGTTGTCTTTTCAGTTAAGCTTGGTCAGTATTTAGTTCCCAGACACGCCGAGTTTGAATTTTGAATCGTTGCACTTCCTTTGCCTCCCGACACGTCACTGGAGCCAGTTGGATGGAAAGAGTGAGAAAATAATAAGGCAAGTTATGTCTTTACTCTCTTTGAACAATCTGAAGCACACGAGTGTCTCTAGAAGTACGTCGGTGGTTGTAGTAAGTTGTAGCTGTAACAGGTCCATTCTCTGCAATAGTACACAATGTACATTACGTAATAAAATTATTTATTTATTTAAAACAACCTAGCCCAATGCCAGAAATGCATGGCTCTACAAAAAAGAAACAAATATCAGCCACAGTCAAAAGGAATTTGTTTTGAAGCTTTAGTTGGCTTCAGTTTACAGTACTGCTTCTTACCTTCGGAAAATGTTGTTACAAGGAAAGTTCTTATTTACACCATATGGCCATCAGGATTTAGACAATTCAGTGTCATTTTTTTTCAGTCATTCATGTCATTTGAATGTCTTGTGCAACAGCAGTGCTTGTATTTTTTAGCTAAATTAAAAAAAAAAATACTACTTCATGTAAAAAGTTAATATCACTAGAGTATATTGTTCTTGTTAATAGAGATAAAGACCGTGTAATCCATTTGTTTATCACAATTTTGCTTAATCGGTTATTGGTTTTTCAGTATCAGCTGCTAATATTAAGCACCCAACAACCATTATGTTATTCTTTGTAGTCACATTATTTAGTTACAGTATATTGTTAAATAGAAACAAAAATCCTGCATTATTGGACACACAATAATATGTACTGGTAAAAAAACAAAAAAACATGTTGTTCAATATGTAATTATATATTATTATTATATTAGATTGAATTGATTTGCATATGTTCCTACACCATTTTAACAAAAAAGCATTCAGATTTAAATTAGAGAAATATGATGGAATAGTTGCTTATTGGGAAATGAAACTATGAATCTTACTTTGGCTAGTCTGTGTCATTTAGTGTCCATGAGCAATAGCCTATGCAATGTTGACAGTTGAACTAAAAATGATATGACCAACAAGTGAAATATTCACCAAGCCTTCCGTTAGAATTTTTTATTGGAAGTTAAAGTGCTATAAAGAGAAACATTTACAGTTGGTTTCTTTGACACATGTTTCACTTATGGGTTCCAATGCACTGTTGTTTTAGATTTATCTCTTTCTAATAGTGTAGGATTACTCTCAATGCGAGTTGAAACCGGAGCGTTTCAAAGGCAAACCTGTACTGATGCATTATTGCACAGCATGAATCTAGATTTTAATGTGTGACGTGCCTTTGCAAGTTTATACCTGTTCCTTTGTACTTTCTTTTTGCTGCTCAAACCTGTTTGAGTGTTTGAGTTATTGTTACAGGATGAGGTCATATTTAACAACAGTAAGCTTTTGACAGCTCCAATGTAGTGATGACATTAACTAAGTTTCTTAAAATTGCATAATAATGAGCCTGGATCTGTTGTATCCTTTTTCCATATTTTTTGTTCATTTGAAATATGCCCTTTAGAGTGATCTTTCATTTCTCATGTCATGCATAAGGAACCCTGCTTCTAGTTTCAGTTTAAAGGTGAAGTGACTCTGTTACTTGGCTCAGACACTGGAACAGAGACATAAATGAATGCTATGCTTCCTGGTGGCTGTTTTTAGGTGAACAAAACATGAGACATCTTGTCTGCAGGTAAATCATTAGGGCTGGGCAGAACATTGAATTAATTTGCATATTTAAACCAATACCTACGTATGCATGCACGCACATGCACATTTAAATATGGATGTGTGCTTTCAGAAGTAGTCCATTGAATCATTAAACTATCCAAGTTTTTGAATAGTTGACAACACAGGCAAATAAACCTGTAACATTCCTCCAAGTTCGCAGGAATGTAGAAAAATACAGATCGCAGTGATATGGTATGGTAAACGGTGTCTGCAACTGCTACAGTCTGTTATCTCATCTGCACACATTTAGTTTGTATTTCATGTCACTCAATACAATAGTAACACCGGAGGGTTTAGAATAATCTCGCTGCTTGTTTTAAAAAATTAGTATTGTATTATGTATAAAAACGTCTATTATTCTATAAAATTCTCTGTTTTTCTTTCTGTATTGTTTTGGTGCTCACTATTTTGATGAGGTTGGTGCATTTAAAGTAGCCACTAAATCCAGCATTTCTTTGCATTCTAAATTATTATTAATTATTTATTTATTATTTATTAATCATTAATCACATTTTTGGAACATAATAAATCTTTTTATTGTTTTTGTAAAAAAAAATTTAAATATTAAATTAATATTAAATATTATACGTAATTACAGTATTGTTTACTTAATTAAATTCAATTTCTGTTTCTACTTTCTACCATATATATATATATATATATATATATATACACACACACACACACACACACATAAATGTATATATTTATATGTATATTATATATTAAATGTTTTGTATATTATATATTAAATGTATAAACTTATAATGTATATATTTATAAATGTATATGTATAAAAGTATATGTAAGGTTAAAATATAAACCTCAGAACCCCCAGAAAAATTTAAATCTTTCTAATATTATATTTTTTGACCTGGCATTAAAGTAATATTGTTGCTCAAAATGCTGGGGGGGGGGGGGGGGGGGTTTTTTCAATCAGTATACAGAAGAATGTCCTTATTTCATGCTTGAACAATGATTCAAAATGAAGATACACTGTAAAAATAAATCTGTAAAATAACAGAAAAAGTATTGGCAGCTCATTACACACAACATTATCCATTCATTTTACGGACATTTCTGTTAACTCTAAAACACAATGAAATGTAAAATTCAAAATACTGGTAAAACACCTGTAACCTAAGTGTAGTTTTATATCATACGCTGGTCTTGAGAGGTTCCTCCTGGCCTTTAAATATGCATCTTGTAGGTCCAGTGCAGCGTTATCTAAAAATACCTCTTGTACCTCAGAGGGGAAGGGGAATGTCGCCCACCCATTGAGCATTCGTGTGTTGCGCTTGACAGAGGGAGTATGTGGAAGTGGCATATGAAAGAAAAACGTCCCCGTTTGCTCCCTCCCAGCTGGAGAGAAGCAGAGGGGAGGATGAAAGAGAGTGAGGAAAAGAGAGGTGGAGACTCAACGCTTGGCTGCCCAGACTGAGGCTCCTCTCTGTGTTCATGCCACAGTTGATTAGTGACTCTGAGTGGCCTTCCTGTCCTGTCATGCAAGGCCCAAAGAGCCCTCTGGAGCTAAAGTGGACGCTGGACACTGCTGAAAAGAGCGCTTGGCTGTGGTAGAACATCTCGCTTATGTTTTAGTACGTTTGTGTTCTGCGCAGGGCCAAAATGGAGAGTTCCAATCAGAATCAGGTGTGCCAGAGAGGCAGGGAAGCCATCTGAGGACCTGTTGCATCTATGAGCTTTTGCTTGTGAGATTCTGAGAGGTCTCAGGATGGAACCAAGCTGCCCCAATGTCAGCATTCCCTGCTCCAATGAGCAGAGAGACAAGAAGAAACGCTATACTGTGAGTGACCTCTGATGCTCTTATCTACATTTTGAGAGCTCTGGCTCGCTACGTTGTAGCACCGGATATGTGACTGTCTTAATCCTTGTCTTGTTAGGTTTACAAAGTAATTGTCAGTGTTGGAAGGCATGAGTGGTTTGTGTTCCGGAGATACGCAGAATTCGACAGACTTTACAACACCGTAAGTAAACTGAGTTGTAGTCAATTTGAAAAGACAGGCAGACTCCACTGTAACTATTAGTTGTTTACAGCTATTTTAAGTGACATTGATTTTGGTTTAGAGCTTTTTTCTAATGAAATATTCACATGACCAGTTAATGTAAAGCATAAAACTGATAATCTTATGCTTTTATGCTCACCAAGGCTGCATTTATTTAATCAGAAATACAGTAATATTGTGAAATATTATTAAAAGTTAAAATAATTTTTAAAAATCGATTTGAATATATTTAAAAATGTAATTTATTCCTTTGATGGCAAAGCTGAATTTTCAGCAGCCATTACTCCAGTTTTCAGTGTCACGTGATCTTTTGGAAATCATCCTAACAGGCTGATTTGCTGCTAAATAAAGATTTCTTATTATTATCAAAGCTGAAAACACTTGCGCTGCCTAATATTTTAGTGGACGCTTTTTACAGGATTTTCTGATGAATAGAAAGTTCAAAGGAACAACATTAATTTGAAATACAAATCTTTTGTAAAATAATGTCTTTACTGTCACTTTTGATCAATTTAATGCATCCTTGCTAAATAAAAATATTAATTTCTTTGAAACAGTTCGTACTGACCGAAGACCTTTGATAATAATTTGTCTTTTCGCAGTTAAAAAAACAGTTTCCTGCTCTGAATTTGAAGATTCCTGCTAAGAGAATATTTGGAGACAACTTTGACCCAGGTATTTTACAGTTCCTTGATTTCTCATGTAATAAAATGCATATTGCTCAGAGCTCACTGGAAATTATGTCATCTCGTGCACATACATTAGTGACTTCGCTTCATTTAGCTTAAAAGAGATCATGTGTATTTGCCAAATTAGATTATCCAACAGTGTTCCATACAGAAAATCAACCATGCTAAATCCGCCTTGCCCCGAGCCCATAAAATCTTTGTCCTTGTTTAATCTCATGTTATGCTCTCAGACAATGTGGCAGCAAAATGTGTGCATAAATAACAGAATGAGAATGCGCACCCAAGAACCAATTGTATTTAGCTCATGTGTGACCAATTATGTGGCCAGGATTTTTTTCATGGAGAAACCATGAGTCTGGTCATTGGAAGCACGTGCAAAATTTGTGCACATGTTGTAAAGTCTTCTCCACCATTGGTAAGATTCACTCTCTCTGCTTTTCTCTCTCCCCCTCATTCTATCTAGATAATTGCTGTCTCGCTGGACAATAGCAATCCAATTATTTGGTGCACATTTTTACAGTAGTGTCCAATGCTGCACTGAGAGACTTAGGCCATTGGTTTTGATAAGTGACTTATAAATTAGTTATTTCCCGTAAGAGGTGATGGTTATCGTTCCCAAAAATGGCTCTCAGGTCTGTTCTGGTCATGGGCAGCATGATATATCAGACATATGCTTACATAAGCACTTTGGATGAACCACAATCCTACTCGCCTGTATTTTTGCGTAAATGTCACTTGCTGGAAGTTAGGCAAATTAGGCAAATGCCAGTTTGGACAGGTTGCTTGACATCTGAAAAAACTTTGCATAGTTAAAAAAAAAAACATCCAGACTACATCAAATATGAGTTTGCTTGCAATGAGGATAAACATGGTTTGTGTTTACCACAAAGTGTTTAGTTCAGTGAATTATTGGCTACCAAAAGCATGAAACCAAAATTCAAGAGGCTTGTTGAAACCAAAATTGTACATTATCTTATTTAGCCCGTCATGGTAACAATTTTGGCCTGTGCAGTTTATAATAATATTAAATTAAAAGTATATACATTAAAAGTGTAGTGTTGTCTCACTACTTGATGAACTTAAAATCATTCAAAATCAGCTGAGAACCACTACTATGCAAATGTTCATAATTTCTTTTTGCTAATTTGCACCTATATATATTTTTTGTAATTCTTAGAGTTCATAAAACACAGAAGAGCGGGGTTACATGAGTTTATTCAGAAGATTGTGTGCAATCCACAGCTCAGCAACCAGTGAGTATATCAGCCAGTTACTGTTGCTTCAGTTTTTATCACCACTCACAGTATCAGTGCATCTAAATGTATGTAAAATTTGAGTGGGCTTTACAATGGACACATGCCAAAACCAGCCACAACCAGATATCTCTCTGAACTTTGAGTACAAAGCGGTTCGATTGTATCTTGTGAACCCGTGCCAAATAAAAGATGCTTCTTTTTGATTCTCTGTAAAATTTGCCATGGTTACGGTTCTTGTTACAGCGAGTTATTGATGTTAGCTCATATTCCTCCTCACAGCTGTGGCTTTGTATCGCCTCAGTCAGACCTCTAACATGTGAATGTTCATTTCAAATGCGCAGTCCGGATGTCAAAGACTTTCTGCAGATGGACAAATCTAAAAACTTCTCTGATGCCTCAGAGGATGAAGATGATAAGGTTGGTATATTATGTTTTTAATATATAGCATACTGAGTAAGTGGTCTTCATTTTTTTCTTTTTTGTCTTGCTTGTTAGCTGTATTCACAGGCATTGTGTTATATAGTTATATTTTAAGCATTTTAACATGCTAGTATAATTTTTTTTAGATCCAATATGCAAAATAACTTGTGCTATAATCTCTATTATGCACCTTTTTTCTGTTGTTCTGTATGCAATTATGTTTTTGTACTGTCCATGTTTTACTGCTGCTTTTAAATGAGTATTATCTAGTTTTGCCATATCTCTTACAGAGTACCTCTACCTCTAGAAATATAAACCTAGGGCCATCTGCAAATCCACAGTAAGTATTATAGAATTATTTTAAATAATTTATTGCTTTTGTATAGTGACAAATATTATATTTACAGTATGTCATAATTTAGATGCAAAATATCCAACTGGTAGAAATTAATGATCCATATGCTTTAATTTTAGCCTTAATCACTGTGTGTTTTTCAAAATAGTGCAAAGCCCACTGACTTTGACTTTCTTAAAGTCATAGGAAAGGGAAGCTTTGGGAAGGTAAGTTTTCTTTTTAAATATAATGCCTAATGATGGAAATGATCTGAAATGTGTGACTTCCACAGTTTGTGAGAGAAAGTGGGTCAATCCCTTGTGTGTTCATTTTGAATCAGTTACTGAAAGCTCTGAATGTCACTGAGCCTTAATATATTCTCTGTTTTCTTTGCTGTACGGTTAGCCATAGTGTTTGTTTCTGAGCCACGGACTCTCCATTTAGGAAGTGAAAGTTTCTCAGTTTTGAAGTCAGAGCTTGTCTTTTTTTTATGCCCATGGAAGGTGAAACTGTTGCTAACCCTCCGTGTTCTCTCCCACACAAAGGTTCTTCTTGCAAAGAGGAAACGGGATGGGAAGTGTTACGCCATTAAAGTCTTGCAAAAAAAGGTCATTTTAAACAGGAGAGAGGTAATGATTTTCTTTGTTTTAATACCTGCTCTTTCTTTATGTTCGCTCTGTTATGTTCTTTGACATTTGATTAACGAATTCCCTTGCAAATTTTTTTTTTTTCACACCAGCAAAAGCACATTATGGCTGAACGTAATGTGTTGCTAAAGAATGTTAAACACCCCTTCCTGGTTGGACTGCACTATTCCTTTCAGACAAAAGACAAGTTATACTTTGTCCTGGATTTTGTCAATGGTGGAGAAGTGAGTATTTGTGGTTGAGAAGCTCAAGGCTGACATGCCTTATCGCATCTCAAAAGCCACTATTTGTCAGATTAAACCAATGTGTTATAAATATAGCTATTGCAGATTTTGACAGTGACATTTGTCATTGTATGACTTAAAGGGACAGTGTACCCAAAAATGAAAGTTCTGCCATCATTTACTCATCCTCATTTCGTTCCGAACCTGTATGACTACCCTTTTTTGTGGAACAGAGAAGAAAGATATTTTGAAGAATGTTTTTATTTGTATAGTGAAAAGCAGTGGGGACCTCATTGACTTACATGTTGTATACCACCCAAAACATAAAGTCATAGAGTTTTAACAGACATAAAAATGAGTAAACGATGACAGAATGTTACACTTTTTTTTTTTTTTAACAAGGAAATGCAGGGGATTGTCATGTGACATTTAAATCAGATGATGAAGCCAGTGCATGACTGTTCCTAATTTATGGTCATTTTATTGGTATTTGTCAGCATTCCTATTCACAAGCTTAATTAGACCATTGGTCTGACTTCCTGTTTTTAGCTAAAAGTCTGCTGACGATATTTTAAACATCAGCTAATGAAACACCACACCAATAATTGTGAGGCAGGCTACAAAATTAGACATGATGTAATGGGTAACCTGACTATTTTCTGCATTTATTCATTGAATATTACAACTTTTGATTCTTTCCATTACAGCTTTTCTTTCACCTCCAAAAGGAGCGGACCTTTCCTGAACCCAGAGCGAAGTTTTACATTGCTGAGATGGCAAGTGCTCTGGGTTACTTGCACTCTCTTAACATTGTTTACAGGTAAATGCAGCTTTAGTAAAGGATCCCTTGTGTTATAAATACGCCTGTTTGGTGATTCTAGGATGATGTTTAACTGTTAAAGTGTGTGAGAATTCCCAGAGGCAGTGGAATGTTTAACAGACACATTCTACACCCCCTCCCTCCTATAGTTTTCCCAGTTGCTGCCCAGAACGTATTTAAAAAATTTTGGTTAGTGAACTGGCTTAACTGTAGTCATTTAAAATTACACTCACGTGTGAATTGGCCATCATGAGAGCATAGTTTGCATTCATAGGGTGTGACGCTATATGACCGCAAGGTATTGCTCTTCATATGAATTAAATGCATTATGAATAGCTTGTCTTGTCATATTATAATACCTATAATTCATTGTTACGATTTTTCTGTGTAATGTTTTTTAGTGGAATTGTTCCTGGAAACATATGTCAAAATGCTAACAAGTTAAGTGTTCTTGTGTTCCCAGGGATTTGAAACCAGAAAATATCCTGCTGGACTCTCAAGTAAGTGCCCCTCTTTTTTCCCCGCACTTTTATCATTGCCAGAGCGTAGCTGATCAACGTTGAGAGAGGTCCAGGGGAAACAGAGTAATCTACCCTTGCTGTGAAGTATAACAAACACTTCTGATTTCCCGAGACGAGATGTACAGAGTGTAGCTTTGGCCAGCCAAATTAAATATTGCAATGAAACTGAAGACTTTTTTTAAATTTGTAACAATTCTTGAGATTAGTTTACATTTTATTTGTGCATTTCCTTTCGAATCTGATGAAACTGTGAGGTTACAAGGCCCTGGCAAATATTCCAGTCAGACACAAGATTCTTTGGCTCTGTGAAGAATAGGCCTTTTGTGTGGTGACATGCTTCCTGAAAATGTTCCTGTTGGCATCTTTTGTCTGTTAAGGGACATATAGTCTTGACTGACTTTGGACTATGTAAGGAGGGCATCTCTCAAGCAGACACAACGACCACATTTTGTGGGACACCTGAGGTATTATATAATATAAATATGATGGATGAATGATGCTTACATTAAGTTTGGAGTCTGTGGGATGTTTTATTTTAAATATGAAATCAATACTTTTATTCAATAAGGACATGTTAAATTGATCATTAAAAACTTTTGTTACTTTGCTCTCGTTCAAATAATTCAGGAAAAATAGTTTCCACAAAAATTTTAAGCAGTACAACTGTTTTCAATAATAATAATAATAATAACAATAATAATAATAAATGTTTCTTGAGCACCAAATCAGCATATTAGCATGATTTCTGAAGGATCATGTGGCACTGAAGACTGGAGTAATGATGCTGAAAATTCAGCTGTACCATCACAGAAATAAATTACATTTTAAAACTGTAGTAATACTTCACAATATTGCAGTTTTACTGTATTTTTTATCAAATAAATGCAGCCTTGGTGAACATAAGAGGCATTGAAAAACAAAATCACACAAACCCCAAACTTTTGTGTATTGCATGTTTTCAATTTTATGTTTGAAAAATGTTTAAAATTACTGTGAAATGTTATAGTAAATATATAGTTTTTAATTAGTTGTTAAATTTAAAAATAACTACTTATGGTGATTCTTCTTATTAAATTGTTACTGATTTGCTCATTATGCTTTCCTAGATGAACCTCATTACATTTTCAGCAAATTAACTGCAAATAAACGTTAAGTTTCTGGAGGCTAGAATAACACAATGATTTTAACGCAATAATTGCCGTCTCTTGTTGTCACGATAGTATCTAGCTCCAGAGGTACTCAGGAAACAACCCTATGACAACACTGTGGACTGGTGGTGTCTGGGTTCTGTGCTGTATGAAATGCTTTATGGTCTGGTAAGTTACAAATAAACCGTAAATTTGGGTAGTTGTCTTTGAAAATCTAGGCAATGAAGCTTAAATCTCGTTTTGGCTTTATGTCAACAGCCTCCGTTCTACAGCAGGGACACACATGAGATGTATGACAACATTCTTCACAAGGAACTTGTCATGCGCCCCGGGGCATCCACAGCTGCCTGGTCCATCCTTCAGGCCCTGCTGGAGAAAGACCACACCAGGAGGCTTGGCTACAGAGATGACTTTGTGAGCTATTTAGTACTGATATATCACCCCCTGGTGGATGATTTTGTAGAATATTTCAGTAGCGTCTCAATACGATTTCTGCAGTTTAGTTTCCTATAATATATTACATTCAAGCAGGGAGTGTTGAATTGAAATTATCTTGGAATATTAAAAAGCCCTTGTATGTTATATCCCATTTGTTGCAGAATGAAGTCAAAGGACATGAATTTTTTTCATCTGTTAACTGGGATGACCTTGAACAGAAAAAGCTTCCTCCTCCATTCAACCCTAGTGTGGTAAGACTTAGTTCAACCATAAATGAAACGTTGCTGTAAATTTACTCGCCCTCAGGCTATCCAAGATATAGATTAGATTGTTTCTTCATTGGAACAGATTTGGAGAAATTTAGCATTACATTACTTAATCACCAATGGATCCTCTGAATGCGTGCCGTCAGAATGAGAGTTCAAACAGCTGACAAAAACATCACAATGATCTAAAAGTGATCCACATGACTCCAGTCCATCAGTTAATGTCTTGTGAAGAGAAAAGCTGTGCATTTGTAAGAAAGAAATCCACTTCAAACCTAAAAATATGAGTCTATCCATAATATTGTTTTCTCCAATGAAGACGTCGTCTCTTCTAAATTAGGGGAGAAATATACGCAGATCATGCACCATTTATTACATGAAAATAGCCCAAACAGTTCTAAATGTCACTATATTTTGATTTGAGAGGACAACAGTGGATGTATTTTTTTCATTAGAGGAAGCGTTATTTTGGTCTCATATTTTAGCCGGAAGTGTCAGTTCAATGTTAAAATGCCTTAATGATGGATTTGTTTCTTAGAAACACGCAGCTTTCACTTCACAAGACATTAACTAATGGACTGAAGACATTTATTTGTGGATTAATATGCTGTTTTTATCAGCTGTTTGGATTCTCATTCTGACAGCACCCATTCAGAGAATCCATTGGTGAGCAAGTGATGTCATGCTAAATTTCTCCAAATCTGTTCCGATTAAAAAACACACTCATTTTTGATGGCCAAAGGGTAAGTAAATTTTCAGCAAATTTTCATTTTTGATTAAACTATCCCTTTAACAATATAACTTTTGCTAAAATTTCAAAAAACACATACATGTGTATTCAATCAGTTATCTCTCTTATGTTGCAGGAATCCCAGTATGACATCTCAAACTTTGATCCCGAGTTCACAGAGGAAACCGTGCCAAACTCTGTGTGCTTCTCAGGGCAGTCAATCGTCAATGCTAGTGTTATGGAAGCTGATGATGCCTTCCTGGGATTTTCTTACGCTCCGCCGTCAGAAGATTCTTTCCTGTAAGGGTGGCGCTGCTAATGACGATCCACAGAGAGCTGAATGAAACGTCTGTGATCGCTCTCTCTGATGAAAGGGAAGAATTTATTGAGCGCGACGTCACGATCAAGAGGGTGGACCTTTGTGTTTCCTAACATAAGTTTTGGGATGCAGGGTGTTTCAAACTTTATTTTTATGCATAAATAACATTATATTTTGTGTAACATTGAACGCCCTCCCTGAGAGTTTAGCTCAGGAGCTGAAGTATTGATGTTTTTTTCTTTTTTGTAAGAATTATTTTCAAGGGCTGATGATATTTGTAAACAAAATATCTACTTTGACACATTCCTTGATTTGCCCCAACTCTTACACTTGATTGCTTAAATACTGTGCAGTATATGACCAATTATGTTCATGTAGTTTAGCCTCTTATCAGAAGTTTGCTATGGAGAATATGTTCATATAATGTCAACGCAAGCAATTAAAAAATTGCTGATTGACAAATTAATATATATTCCATTTATACTGTTTAATATGTGAGTTAGAATATAGGCAGAAGCTGTTTCGAAATCAATTGTTTTGAAATCAAAATGAATTTTGATGAATCAGAAGGAATTTTGATGAACGCTGTAAGGGTTTGGGTCATCAACAGCCATAGTACAGTGTGAATTGAACATTTGTGACTATTTTCGTTTTAGATTTTAATGAGTTAATAGCACTTAAATACTGAAAATGACCCTGTAATAAACCACTGTTTCATTTCCCGCCCTTTGATTATGAGATGAGACACCACAGTGCCTACTGACTTATGATACTGTACTGTACAAGTAAACATTCTTGAATTACTTGGCTGTTGCGTGATGCATCTCATTTGCATATATTTGCATGTGTTATGCTACTGGGCCAGAGCTTCGCATGTTACCAAGCCATAACGGTACATTTTATAGAATAATATGATAATAATGTTTTTAAATAGATGTGGTGCGTTACCAAACTCACTGAATAATGCAACGCCTTAAAATGTTTGCTCACAGGACACATCTCATTTGCATAAATAATGAGCACGAGCTTCCGCCAGTATGTGTGTTATCCATTTTTTAAAGAAAGAGGTAATAAAATATGTTAAATGTTTGTCATGTTGGTTACCTAAACTCGTTGAATTCTGCACCGCCTTAAAGTTTTTATTTACAGGTTTTAGATGCCTTGTTATTCTATTTTGCTCTGATTTGGCTAACACGTGATACATCTCATTTGCATATTGTATATCGCGAGCTTCCCGCCCAGATACAGACCTAGCGGTGCATTTCGGAGATATGGATGGGCTAAATTCTCTAAAAGAAGCAATAATCATTTATTTAGATAGAAGTGGTGGGTTAAGTAAACTCATTGAAGACTGTAAAGTCTTTAAAGGTTTGTTTATGACGTTGGATGCATTATTATTTATTTAATTAGTTAATTAAAATACCTCCGTGAACAGGAGCTCGTGAGGACATGACACGACACGGGTCCACTGTCCACATCTGTTTTTATCTGAACTTTTAATTATTACATTTAAATAACAATATGACTTAATGACTGTTTACACACTCAAAAAAAGGGAAACATGTCTTTCAGGTGGACAGCAGACGGAGGCCGTGTATCGGTTCAGTTTTGATGTAAACCCCTCAGATGTGCTTGAACTGGACGCCACACTGGGAGACTGTATACTGCACGACCCTGTCAAAGCCGTTTCACTCTTTCAGTCAGTGAGTTTCACAAATAAAATACACAAATACCCAACTTATTAGACCACGATTGGCTGTCTAAAATGGCTTAGAGTAGGCTACATATCAACCACAGTTTTTTGTTGGTGAAATATGTGGAAAAGTTAAAAAAGTAATATATTTTATTGTGCTTAATATATTTACATCTTCTCTGTATTGAAACAAACAACTAAGAGTGCAGTGGTTATTTTTCAGGTTTGTTATCTGTCTATAAAAACACTGTCACTTATTGACCAAATAGAAACAGAAAACCAGGTAAGGAGCAGCTTAATTAAATTCAGATTTCACTTATATTTATTTTTTCATATGTGTGTGTGTGTGTGAGAGAGAGAGAGAGAGAGAGAGAGAGAGAGAGAGAATATATTTGGGTATACATGAAATTCACTTTTATAAACATCAGTGTATTAAAACAGAAAGAACATAAGTTACATTTCTTTTGTATAGGTTAATGTTGTTTTAAAGCCAACCAACTTGCCACTTTTTCCCAACTATTGTTTGGATCTCTCCGAGTTTCCCCGTGGGTATGGTCCAATGAGACCTTTAGCATTGGAGGGCCTTGTAATTGCCATGACATGTGTCACCAAATACACACAAGGAGCCAGATTTCTCTGCTCAGAAGAGAAATGCCCTTGCTCTAGAGGTATGTAATGTTATTAACTTTATGAGCTGTTTTTGTAATTGTTGTCCTACACAATTTGTCAATTTGTCCAAAGGGTTTCATCATATCAGAGTTCATGCACCAGGTGCCACAGAGTCTGCCACAGTTAGGAGCGATTTTACCTGCTTTCTCTGCTCTTCTCCGCTGAAAGAGGATGTGAAGTCTCGGGTTTTAGGGGGTGAGACAACAACATTAGTTAAAACATATTAATGAAATATTATTTGGAGTATAAACTTGAATCATGAAATGATTAAAAAAGTTTGATTTTTTTAACTTAATACTTTTATTCAGCAAGGATGCCTTAAATTGATCAAAGGTGACTATCAACATATATAATGTAATTATAATGTCAAAAATTACAAATCTATTTCAAATAAATGCTGATCTTTTGAACTTATCAAAAAGTCTTTAAAAAGCCAACAGTTTACACACTGAAATAAATTTCCTATAATATTCAATTACATTAAATTTTTTTGAATAGAAAACATTTTAATTGTAATAATAGTTTTTACTGTATTTTGGTCAAATAAGACTTCTTTCAAAGACAATAAAAAAAGATGACTGACCCGAAACCTTTGCTTAGTTTTGTAGTTGCACACTTACTAAAAGACAGGACATTTTTTTTACTCCACAGATAAACAGCTAGTTGAGCTCATTCATGTGAGAGCAGTGGATGTTTTAGGAGTTCATGATGCTGCTTCCTTAAGATATCAGTCTGTCACCCTTTTTCTAAGAGGTAAATGCTTTTTGCATCTTAAATTACCCCTTTTTCTTTCTCGTGGTATTGCAAATAATCTTTACTTTTTAACTAACCATTAGGAAATAATCCAGTTAGTTTGAATTGTCATGCCTGATTAACATGTTTTTCATAATGTTAAAGCAAAGCTCTCAAATAAATAAACTGCTGAAACACATCCACTCACAGTGTCTTTCAGTATTAGATTGGGTGTCCCTGTCTCCTTCAATAATATTTCTCAGTTAGCCAACTGGAGAGACCACAGATTCTCTGGACGGTATTAGCATATTGTGTTGACCTAGTATTAGTCTGGAATTCAATACGTCAGGCTCCAGTTACTGAACATACATGTTAATAAATGTAAGGTACACTCATCAGTTGCTACAACCCATAGTGGAATCTTTGTTTAAAAGAGCCTGCAGTGTTTCTCTTGGCAGATGTGTAGGTGGTGAACATGTTTCTCAAGTAATAAGTGAAGACCAGCTCTGAGCTGTCATTGTTTTGTTTCTCTTAACGTAATTAGATGAACTGTGCAACTCCATGAGAATCGGCCATCTGTACCAAGTTGTGGGGATTCCAGCTCATGTGCACCAGTGGCCCAATGTAACCTGGAGCGTAGAGGCTTGCAGCATCCGACCATGTACCCCCAAATGTAAAGCCTTGTTTTGACTTTGATGGTATAAAAACAACCAGACTTATGCACAGCATGTCAAAGTCATTTGCTCCTGACTGCCTTTCACAGGCCTCTGTCTGGTTAGCAACAACTTCCAGAACCTTCAGACAGCCATGGCCTGTTCCCCATGGAGGTTTGCTGCCATTGTAGCCAACTCATTTGGTTCCCCGGTGATCCCACCTGGACTCTACAACACATTAAAACTGGGGCTACTTCTTAGTCTGGTGCAAACTGAAGATAATCCAGACTCTCTCAACCACCTAGATGTGCTTGCTCTCACCAGTGAGACTCTAATCATTGACAGGTCCGGGTTTTTCAAATGCACATCTCTTTAGATAATGGTCATCAAAATATGATGCATATTATGTGCATATTTATTCACAGGTTGATGAGATACAGCCTGCCATTGGCCTCGCGTGGCATTCATCATACACTGACAGGAGATCTGTTGGCATCTCTGTCTAGAGATGAACATGGAGCTGGTACCGCCAACATCCATGCAGGTTCAGCTTTGCTGGCATCTGGAGGTGTCTGTCTGTTGGGAGATCTCACAACCTACAAGAAAGACAAGATGGACATGCTTCAGTCTGGTGCCAGTTGTTTAAATTATTTCTAATAATAAAGGCACAAGATAGAATACATTATACATGCATTTTAAGCAATCAAGGAAAGCAAACCTACCTTTTCCCCTCAGCTCTCGAAAGCAGAACTGTGTCTGTTTTCATTCCTGCCAAGAAATATGGTGATGATATGGACCAGCAGCTCTCTTTCCCAATCCAGAGCAACTTTTGGGCCCTAGCTGATTCTGCTTCCCCCTCTAAGAGGACAGCCAGATGTGATAATGTGGTGCTGGGTTCTGTGGTAGGTTCATATCCAACTGTATTTATAGTCAAATGGAGCTTTTCCTCAGGAAATGAGACGGGAATGTTATTCTGGGAATTTTATAAGCTTATGGTACATACCACAGGACTGATCAGATGTAGAAAGAATGCAGGAATGCTTCATAGACAACCCCACCTCTTTCTGTATTTGGGAACAGGAACCAGAGACAATGCCATCTATTTTAGGAGAGTTCCTCATTGTACTCATTTGTGTCAGTAGCCAAATCGCACCCGTTACTCCAAATTGTCTAAACAATGACCTAGTGTTATTTTATAGTACCATGTCAGTGCTTCTATATAGAAGTCATGGTTTTGCAGCATCTGCTTATCTTACAGTGATTAAGATTTTTTTATATAAATGCAGGAAATGGGCTCAGTTCCTCTTCAGCTTGCAGAGTCATTTGGACTCATAGTCCAGTGTCGAGAAACAAGCAGCAATCATCCACTCCTGTCTATGACAGTGCATACTCTGAGACAGGCCATGTCCCCAGGAGAGCCCCTATATCCGGCATGCATGCAGTTTACAACACAAGACTATAAAGAGGTCAGTTAATGCACACTACAGGTCAAAAATTCTTTCATTCAGCTCAAATTATTCTGATAAGCATTCTGACTCATTCTGAAACATTTCATATCTTACAATATTGACTTCCTTTCTGAAGGATCGTGTCACAACTCTTTTAAACTGTAATGATATTTCACAAAGCTACTGTTTTTACTGTATTTGTCAAATTAACAGCCTTCGTGAGCATAAAAGACTTTTGTAAAACACAAAAGCTTTATTCCAAACTTTTTACCAGTAGTATATAATAAACTGTAATTGGGGTGCTGTTTCTTTGGTTGTCTGAAACTTCCAGAGATCTTGAGTAACTTAAATAATGTGGTTATGTTTTTTTGCCCCAGCTCTTGGCTCATGCAAGGCAACTGAAGGTGGACATGAGTCCTGAGGCTGAAAGGATGATCCACAGCTATTACATGGCCAGTCGCAGGGTTCGCTCAGACTCAACACAGAGATCCACCGTTTCTGTCACTTCTGTCAAACTGCTGTAAGCTCTACAAAAACAAAATACTGATAGCTACACGCGGCTGCCTTATACCACTAGGTGGAGCAGTTATATAACAAGTCTACAATTCAGAGTTTCTAAAGGACTGTGAACAAACTTTGCGTAACATTTACAATAGCATGTCAGTTTAGAGATACACAGTCATTATATGGTCATTTCACACACAAATGACATTTTCTGGTTCTGGCAGGATTGCTCTGGCCCAGGCTCATGCTAAACTCAGTCTAAGAACACAAGTTCTAGAGGAAGATGCAGTCATTGCAGTTCTGCTGTGCGAAAGTTCAGTCACCCTAAAGCATGGTTAGTTCTCCATATTTCTAAATTCTGAACAAATTAATTTCAAAAAAGTAAATGTTTCAATGAGAATTTATTTCAGTATGTACATTATCATAACCCATTCACCTTTTAGCACTTCATTACTAGTTTATAGTTAGGATCAAGCTCCTGTTACAGTGAGAGCATGTTCCTGAGTTTGGGAATGAGAAAGTTTGTCTTGGGAATGCAGGGGCCTCTGCGCTTGTTTTTCCACCCGATGCAGTGTTTCCCTGTGCTCTCTGTGACCTGGACTCCTTGCACCAGAGGGACCTTACACTGGAAGAATCGCGCACGCAGATCTTGCATTTTGTGCAAACCTACGCAACCTGCACAGTAGAGGAATAAACCAAGGTATTACACACAGGAAAAAACATGGCAACAAGGGGAAAAAAAAAACAAAAAAAAACCCAAGACAGACAAGCATACCCCATTTATTTCTACATACATTTGGCACTCAACAAAAAAAACAACCCACACAAACAGGACAAATTTGGTGATCAACTGTGCGTTTGCTTCAAATGGTCACAGTGTCAGCAAACCAATCTGGTCTGGTGGGTAAACGGCAAAAATGTGATATTCATCATGGCAACAAGCATACATTTTGTCTCCAAAACACACTATTAGCAGTTCAGGAAAAATTAGATGAAATTAATTATTGGAAAAAAATTACATTGGAAATTCTCATTAAGCAAATTACAATGAATACCTAAAGAAAGGGAAGGAGGGAAAAAAAAAAAAAAAAAATCCGTTCTTAATTCATCTGCACGTTTCAGGTCACTGTTCTCATGTCACCGTTGTCCAGTGGCAATCATTCGACCTGGAAGAAAAAGTAGGATAAATTTAATGTTGGTGAAATCTCAAATGGGATACTGAGAAATCAACTATGCAGTTGCTTCAGATAGTCACAATGTCAGCAAACCAATTTGGTCTGATGGGTAAACGGCAGAAATGACAAGTCATCATTGCAACAAGCATTGTCTTTAAAAAACAAAAAACTAATCTGCAAAAATTAAAAACCTCACATTTAAAGCAACTACAATAAGCACACAAAATTACCAGTTATTTTTCATTTGCACTTCTCATGTCACCGTTGTCCAGTGGCAATCATTCGACCTGGTGGAAGAAAAAGTAGGATAAATTTAATGTTGGTGAAATCTCAAATGGGATACTGAGAAATCAACTATGCAGTTGCTTCAGATAGTCACAATGTCAGCAAACCAATTTGGTCTGATGGGTAAACGGCAGAAATGACAAGTCATCATTGCAACAAGCATTGTCTTTAAAAAACAAAAAACTAATCTGCAAAAATTAAAAACCTCACATTTAAAGCAACTACAATAAGCACACAAAATTACCAGTTATTTTTCATTTGCACTTCTCATGTCACCGTTGTCCAGTGGCAATCATTCGACCTGGCGGAAGAAGAAAAAGTAGGATAAATTTAATGCTGGTGAAATCTCAAATGGGATACTGAGAAATCAACTATGCAGTTGCTTCAGATAGTCACAATGTCAGCAAACCAATTTGGTCTGATGGGTAAACGGCAGAAATGACAAGTCATCATTGCAACAAGTATTCTGTCTTTAAAAAAAGAAAAAAAATCTAGTCTGCCAATTTAACCCCTTAACTGTCACCGTCCCAAAAAAATAATAAAAAAAAATAAAAAAATTTAAAACCTCACATTTAAAGCAACTACAATAAAGTACACAAAATTACCAGTTATTTTTCATTTGCACTTCTCATGTCACCCATTTCCAGTGACAAACGCCATGATCCCTTCCATTGGCTGCAGCAATCTTCATCTGGCTCCTTTGTGATTCAACAACAACAAAAAGGATTGATTTAATTTATAATTCAAACTTCAGCTCTGCAGGTAAAATCTTCCAAGAAAAAAAAAAGAAAAGAAAAAAAAGAAAAGGAATAGACCATTATAAAAATGACCACCAATTACCCATGTTGTTTCAGCTATTGATTTTGTGCTCCAAGCAAGCAGTGCTGAGGGAAGAGCCAATATATAAAACTCAATTCCACCTCAAAAAGATGACTGATGAACTAGAGGTCAAAAGGCACATGTAACACAGCTTGAGAGTAGACCCTCCCACAGCAGCACAAAGGCCTGGGCAGTGCTAGTTCAACTCAAGGTCAGGACCTTTACCAAGACCACAGCACCTCCAAGTGAATCAAAGCCCTGATTACCCAATCCAGGTCATAGAAGACCATTCCCAAACCTGCCAGGCCACACAGGGGACAGCAGACCTATACCGGACAGAGCACAGTCCTGCCGACAGCAGAGCAAATGGCAAAGGAGCAATTTATCACAAGATCTGGGACACACACCTGCCAAAATGATTTATAACAGTCCTCATGGGATACTTAAATCCCTTTTTAGGATAGGTCATGATTACAACATGATTCGGCAAAATCACGTCAATGTGTGTAGAAACGGCCACATTTACAATATTGATTGTGCGCTCCCAGAAGGAATCTAATGCATCCTTTCAAAACTTCTGCATCCACTTTGAGCTCAAGATGAAGAGTAATTCGAGTAATTTTCTCCACATAATTGCTTAAAAAAACTACACTAGTATCAACTAAAACTATACGTTAGTTTCTTAAGTCAATGTAAAACCTGCATAAAATTAATAATCATCCCATTGCGAAAAGGAGAACTTAACAGTAAAAGTATATTTGGGCTGATCTGCTTTGCAACAGGTGACTTATTGAAACATACTTTTTTTTTCCTCCAGGTAACCTTACTGCAAGGATCCTCATTAGGTTACTCATGAGATATAGAGCGATTCGTGCCTAACGATCCTTTGATAAAATGCAATGCTTTTACAAATTGCAATAAGGGGCAAATGCTTCTAGTTAATAAAGACTAATTGTGCTTCTACGGAACGACGTAGCAAGTAAGGATTATATAAATTATTCTCTTGTCTATGTAACGCGCGTGCTGACTGACCACGTGGCAAAGCCAGGATGCAAAAACCTCTACACGAGCCTATAACCTCATGAACAGTTCTACAAATAGCTGCAATAATACTTTAACTTCTGTTAAAATGCATCAACACAGTAATTATTTGAAGTACATTTACCTCAAGTTACACTGCAACGTGTAGGACGTGTGACCAGCTCCTTTCACTCTTGGGAAGAAAGGATGTGACGCATGCGTACTTCGCGTTTTAAAGGGGAACTTCCTAGTACGAGCAGCACATGCGTGTTGGGTATTACTGAAGTCTGACGTGCTACAGTGTGTTAAAATGCAGTCGGATTGATGTGTTTAACTCTTGCATACGTTTATGACACATTTATATATAAAGCAGCACTACCAAGAGAGTACTTTGTTTGTTGTTTATATTTAGAGCGCTCCCATCAAAGTTTTCGTTTGATGAAAATCCTTATGAAATTACAAAACTTGAACACACACACACACACACACACACACACATATATATATGTCCAAAGCCATGCATTTAATAAGCATATGCAAATAGTTTGCCTCTCTTAAGGATAAGATTAGAGTAAATAGATAAAGATAATCCATTTAGTCCCATATTATATCAATATATATATATATATATATATGGATAGATAGATAAATAGATAGATAGAGATTTATATATATATATATATATATATATATATATATAGATAGATAGATAGATAGATATAGATATGTCCAAAGCCACACATTTAATAATCATATCCAAATAGTTTGCCTCTTAAGCATAAGATTAGAGTAAATAGATAAAGAAAATCCATTTAGTACCATATTATATCAA
The DNA here is from genome assembly GCA_021397915.2 of Tor tambroides. NCBI lineage: Eukaryota > Metazoa > Chordata > Actinopteri > Cypriniformes > Cyprinidae > Tor > Tor tambroides. Next base: position 231,792 of record JAFVLL020014174.1, on the reverse strand, counting down.
TATATATATATATGGATATATATATATATATATATATATATATATGGATATATATATGGATATATATATATATATATATATATATATATATATATGTCCAAAGCCATGCATTTAATAATCATATCCAAATAGTGTGCCTCTCTTAAGCATAAGATTAGAGTAAATAGATAAAGATAATCCATTTAGTCCCATATTATATCAATATATACACACACACACATATAGATAGATAGATAGATAGATAGATAGATATTTAAATATGTATATAGATATGTCCAAAGCCATGCATTTAATAATCATATCCAAATAGTTTTCCTCTCTCAAGCATAAGATTAGAGTAAACAGTGTAAAAATTTAAATAAATAGATAAAGATAATCCATTTAGTCCCATATTATATTAATAGTACCCTCTGGTATATAAACTTTAAATCTGAAGCCCAAACTTTAAGCATAAAATGTTAAATCTCTTTAGAGGGTTTACAGTTTTAACATTATTCAGCCTTTAACAAACTTCCAGTGACTTCTTGATTTAGAATTTTAAAGATGTTTAAAAATTGTTTCCATGAGCATGTTGCCATAACATGAGATGTATTAGAACTGTAAATGAAGACAATAATTACAAAAATAATTTAAATCTTCGATATTAATAATGTTCAGTGCATGACAAATATTTTAAACCATAAAAGTTCTTGTTGGGAACACATTATTTTGCACATTGTGAAGGGTTTTTATTAGAAAACATTGATTATAATAACATTAATAATAAACCTGAGATCAGTGTAATTTTTAAGAATGATTTTAATCACTATTCCACATGTGCTATTCACATGAAAAAGAGGAAGGAGGGAAGGGAGGAGAAAAGGGGATTGTTGCGATTCTGACAGACCACTTCACATGACGAATGTTAGGTTATTCACACATGCATTTAGTGCAAATGTTGTAACAGAAAGTGCATAGCCGACAGCTCAAGCATAACAGCTCATTAACCCCACACACGAATTTCAGAAAGAGTACAAGTACAGAACTGCAGAAACAGAATTCTGAGCAGAAACCCACAGTTAAAAAGAACACAATTTGTTTAATATTTTAATCTTATTTACATATTTGAAATAATTAGGATATATTAATATGCACAATACTCAGTTGTCTGTATGGCACAATAATAATCATGTCAATGAATTTGGTTCATTTGCCGCGTAAAACAACCATGTTAAATTTTACAGACTGCAACAAAATTACTAAAACAATAACTTTAATTTCTTAACCTTCATTTTTCATCATTACCTCCAAAAGTCTTATGTGCAAACGATCTATGTTTGAGATGATGATGAAGATGCCCCTTGATTTTCATTTGAGTTACCCAGGAACTGTCCAGTGGCACCGACATATAACCTTGAACGCATCGGCCATTTCTAAAAGAAAAAAAAGCGACAATTATAACATTTAGTCGACTGTTTTTAAAATATGAATTGCCATGCGTAAAGTGGATATTTTCAATTTAACCTTAACCTTAAAGTCTCCTATTCAAAACTTTTAAGACTAAACACAAATGTTTTGTAAATGAATTAAAATGTATAAAATCTCACAATATTTTCGGCGTTACAGTTCACTTTAAAATATAATTCGACTTACTTTCACAGGATGTAAGTAGCCATCTCCCTTAAGTGAGTTCAAAGCTTCAGTTTGTTTTGTGTTGTCCTCTTCCATCCCTTCTTCTTGCAAGGTTCTTGTTAAATGCGCTATGTATGTGGTTGCCAATATCAAGACGTCGAGTTTGGAGAGTTTGGTGTCCGGTGGCACCGACGGCAGTGTTCTCTGTAGCTCGAGGAACGCATGTCTGAGCGTCTGGACGCGACTCCTTTCGCGCGCTGCATTGGCTGCCGCGGGTCTCCCTCTGCCACCGAGGCCACTAGACGGGACCAACCTGGAGCGGGACAGGGCCTCTGCGCGCCGGTTGTCCGCTGAGAGCGTGTCAGGACTGGGGCTCGAGTTAGGGCTTGATGCGGGACTGTCATCCATAACTGTCACAGAACCAGTGCCATCCATACGGATCGACTGTCTTCCAACCATTGAAATCACTTTTTAACCTGGTTAAAATAATACATTTTCAAAAAAACAACAACAAAAAAAACACTTAAATAAATAGCCAAACAGGCACTTTTATTCAAATATGCGAGAATAATATGTCAAAAGGTTTAAGCTATGAGGCACTCATTAAAAACTTTTCTTAAAACATTTTTCCTCAAGTGAGCCAGAAATCTCATGGCCAGTATGAGTGAGTCATTCAATGTCAAAGAAAGAAATATTAGACCAATAGACGTCTTCAGTGTTAATGTTTTGCATTAAATCATTTCAGCCGAGAACATGCAGTTTTAATATAACAATTTTAAGAAGAATTGTAGGTTACATTGTAGGTCATGAGAAGTTATTAAAATGTAAATAACATACCTGTATTATTGTTAAAAGTGCTGTCCTATAAAACACACATTAAGGCATGAAACCTCCAAAGCTCGGCAAAAAAAAATCCTGTTTAAAATAATCCCTCTCTCGTTGCAAAAATATATATATAACCAGTCGTGGTGCTGCGCGTGAAAGGTACGGATATATGTCCGCGCACACGCACTGTCCTCACCTGAATGACTGCATAAAGTCTCCTGAGCCTCTAATTTATCGGGGAACACAAAGAGCTGACAAGTGTTTCACTCCGGTGTAATTAATCAAAAGCCTTTAAAACTCTGGCAACTCGAGCCGTTCTCCACTGTTTTCCCTTCGCATCGGTCGGTAGGAGGGCACAGTCCATTTTTCGACGCCAGAGGCAGCATTTTTCGGTCCACCCAGAGTTGCTTTGCAAACCACAACTTCTGAATATTATATGAAATGTTGTTTATTCAATAAATAAATACCCATTTCCTCTTGATTGGCTTTGTTTGGTGAAAACGTATATGTGGTTTGTGAGACCCAAGCATTCTGTTTTTAAGCTGCCAAACAGATTCTATCAGATCATCTGCACGGTGCTCTTAACTCCTCTTTAACATTTTCAAAAGGATATTGATATTATAATTTTGAGCCGCAGACATCAGCTTCATTTCCTGGGACAAAGCCAATAAATAAACTCTAAACACTGCAATCAAGTGGCATGCTTGAGGAAATTCTTGTGAGACTCCTAAATTAATCATTCTGTTTTCCGCAAACGGAGATGTGGGAGAATTAATGAATGGAATTATTCATAACATGTATATCTGAGACTGTTCTTAATAAACATTGTTTTTGTAAGGATGAAGTAACAGTATTGCCCCCAGGCCAATAATTATGAAGCAGAGCAAATGAGGTTAAGTAAGCTTCTCTGTCTAATTACTCTACATCTTTCAGAGGTTATACCCTGGTGTAGTACATATATGTGATACGCAGGAATTGCATTCATGCATTACTGTACTCAGCGTGTATATGTCTAAACGTTATTATAGAATCAGTTTTATATTTCATATGAATACCGTTCCAGTCTAGAACGCAGTGTCCATGATGTTGATAAGCTTGCTGGATAATGTGCAAGTTGAAATGAAGCCTCAGTAAGGAAAAAAAAGGCATGAATTTAAATGATAAATGTGCAATTATAATGTAAACTACTTTTTTTTTTTTTTACTTATTTTATTAGTAATTTCATGCTTTAAATTAGACAATTTCATTAGCTAATTTAAAGCATGATGCAGTGAAATTGGAGCTTTAATTTGTTGAAGCACTCCATACATTAACAGAGAAATATAATAAATATTTATAAAATAAAAACATGAAAAATACCCAAAACAATCAAAAAATATGTTTGATGATGTTATTGCCAAATAGACTAACTAAAAAACGTAATCTAACCTAAAACAGAGAAAATTAAACTACATATGTAGTATGCAATACCTATAATGTAACTGGAAAAAAAATGAAATCTATTCCATATTTTTATTATATTAAATGAATAACATTACCTAATGTATATATCTTTACATCCTAAAGAATACAAAACATGATGGTATTTAAAAATACTTTTCATCATCTTGCAAAGTAAATTTATTAAAAACAAACACACAGACAAATATTTAAGAAATACAATTTCAGAATTTCAAACAGAATATGAAAATGCAAAATAGGCAGTGTAAAAGAGAGTGTATTCATACACAATGGAGAAGCTGCTCAGAAATTCACATTTTATAAAAGTGTCAGAGCTTTACTGAATGTTTTCCAGAACAGTCCTATACACAGATGACAAGCTAAGTGTGTATGTGAGCGACTGACTTTTGAGTCAAATTTATAAAGCCAAAAGGACACTGATAAAAGGTTTTTAATCAGTAGTTTCAGATTTTCAGAGTCTCCCAGTCCTCACTGGAATATATATCCCTCCTGACCTGTGAACACACCAGAACAATCATGAATGAAATTAAATAAATTAAATGAACTGCTGTAAATTACCACAAAAGTACCGCACAATATTTGTTGACTTTCACGCTTTTGTGTTTTGTACTAATAGTAATAAAAACAGCCTAGAACATAATAAAATGCTGGCACACATGCTTTAAAACATGCTTCTGTAAATTATGACTAAAAATCCTTCTGTTACTGGACCCCTATAATAACATAGTAAACAGCTAATTAGGGCTTTAAACAACTGTCATTCAGTATTATCATTCCTATTACTCACACACTAGTGCTCATGCTCATTGCAGTTTTTTCTTAGAAGTACAGAAACATTCAGTTCATATTTATTGTAGTTACATCAACAAATCATTTCTGCATTTCAGAGGCACACTGGTAAATCAACTGAAATGATAACTATAGGATTAACGCTTAGGACGTCAGGCATCAAAAGGGTATGATTTGTGCAGTACAACTGTAGATGATGTCACATTGCACAGCGCAGCACAGAACTATGGTTAACCTCAAGCCAGTCTAAAGTAGAAAGCTGTTTATTTGCATGGGTGGGAAAAATAAGGCTCATACAACTTGACAAATAGCAGGCATTTATCCATCATGTCTGAAGGCAACATGCAACCTTACTTTGATAGCATTTCTCTCATAATTTATTTCCTTTTTTAATATAAGATGAGTTGTAAGAATTTGATAAAAAGAATAAAAAATAGAATATAAAAATATAAATAACATTTTTCCCACAGATTATGTAAAGAATAAGGGAGTCTTGTTAATAGCACAGTAGACATTTTTGATTGTTCATACCTTCTTCCTCTGCTGTCTCCTTGTACTTGGTCTGTCCGAAATGTAACGCCAGGCTTCCCATACTCTGCAGGCTTACTCAGAGAGCTGCTGCGGTCATGGGCAAAGGGTTGTTGGGGGCCCACGCGAAAATCAGCTACAGCAAAACACGGGTTAGTCACACATCGTCATAGAACTGACACTGAGAAGGAATATGCAAGACTTAACCACATACTGATACAATGGCAGAATGGAGAAATGTGTTAAAAGAAATAAAATCCTGTGGATACTGTAAATGACTGGAAAATTAGAGAACAAAATGAAAGTGTCACTGCAGTGCACAGCACAGAAATTTAGTAAATGAAATAACAGTGACATGTTAGCGCAATATTTTCCATAGCATGTAAAGTTATATACTTATGTACCATTTATTTTGAGTATCTTTAATTCATTAATGGAAATAACTGTAAACAATTGAGTTAAAAATGTAAAGAAAACAAAAAACTGCAGCAAATATTCATACTTGTAAGTGGATTTGAGATTTGTTCTTTGATGTCTTTTCCATCATCTAGTTTCTTCTTTGCGTCTTTTGAGGCTTTCCAGTTGATTAGAAACTGCCTAGACAGCTCATTTATTTGTTTTCCATCAAGATCCTCTAAATGCCAAGAAAATCATACAGTTTCTGTGTATCATTTCACTAAATAATTTTATAAAATTCATAAACACAGTACAAAAATAACTTATTGAAATAACTGTAATTAAAATGCCAAATATCATTAAAATGTTATTAAAATGATAAATAAAAAATAATGAAATTACATAATGAAGGACAAAAATGACATTCAGAGTTATTCAGAAAGTAACTGCATAATAAAATAATAATATTTTAAAAGACTCCATACTAGGGCTGTCAAATCGATTAATCATATCCATAATAAAAGTTTGTTTACATAATGTGTTTACACAATATTTATATGTATATATAAATACACACATACACATATATTTAAGAAATATTTATATATGCGCATGTTTGTGTATTTATATATACCCACATACATTATGTAAACTTTTATTTTGGATGCGATTAATTGCAATTGTTAGATTTGACAGCCCTACTCATCACAAGTTAGCGATGCTATTTCTCACCTAGAATTTTGCAGGCAGTTATTAGTCTGTCCCTGTATTTAGGTTTGTGACACACAGGATTTCCATTCAGATCCAGTAGCCGCAGTTGAGACCACTGGCTGAACACTGTCTCTAAATCCTGGAAGCATGAATAAAGGCATTACATTTTACTTTTAATCAGTATAAAATAAACTAATTAGTAGACACAGTAAATGACTATCATCTTCTCCAAATTTTCCAAAAAAGTTGTTACATGCTGGAAAAATCCTGCAACACTAAAGAGATTTTGCAGATTTAACAGAAGATGTGCATGGTTAAAAACGATCAGGGCATTATATTTAAGACTAAGAAGCCACGAGCATAAAAAACAAAAAAAATCAGAGGGTAAAAAGTATAAACAAGACATCAGCTTGTTTTAATAAATACTATCACTTGGTCTGCGTGACTAACAAGTTCCCCTGGGCAGTAGTCCTCAAGCATGTTGCCTGAAGTGTTTGTTTATCTAAGGACACATTAATCCAGGCTGGAAATATGAATACTCTCTGGACACGCTCTGATTGTTCATTGCCTTCCTGTCTCAACTAAAGTGCTTCCACTTTTCAGTCCGCGTGCAATCAGCTCTAGCAGGACCCCAGCGAGCCGCGCGCTCTCAGGCTTTGATAAATGATCGTGTCAGGTCTGTCACTCTGAGGGCTTGGCTGGGAACTGCCCAGCGCCAAATTGCCCTCCCATGCGCGGGAGTGCTGAATGCACTCCTGACTGGGCTCGTTCCAGCCCCACACTGGGTTAATGATGGCCAGTTATGAACCTGTATTTGACCAGCGCTTCGATCCCTATCTGCACTGTCTGGCCGTGCGCCACTAACAGCCTCTGCAGTACCCATTTGTCACTCGGCTGACTGCCTGTCATAATCTATTTTAAAAATCCATAATGTTTCCTCTGGAATTGGACCAAACTGTGTAAGGGAGGAATTGATCCTTTGGGTGCTGTCGTCGCTGAATCAATAGTGGCAAAGGGGTTGTATAAATTAAAGGAGATATCTGCTAAACATGAAAGCTTCCTCTGACACATGGATCACTATTATCGGTGGCAGTTGCTGAGAGGATTGTCTTTTGAGCTGTTGGACAAAGTTACCAAGCTGCTTTTCTACAGAGGCGTTCGGAAAGTGTTCCTTCACCATTTTTTTACTCACTGAATGTGTGATATCAATAGGCTGGAAAATCCCTTTTCCAGAAAAGGTTACTTTTCAGCTTTAGTTTCACTAAATGTTTGGCTCAAATGGGTTTTTAATACAAGGCTGAAGTTATAAGGGGCACTCAGTGTATTTCAGAGGAAAATCAGTTCACTAAGGAAGGAGGAAAACTTGTGCTTGTTTAAATTGTCAGCGAAGCTGTCCACATGCAGCTCCTTCAGGCTTTTCAGCTCATCTAATCCCTCCACCACAGTGATGCTGTTTCCTCCCAAGAACCTCAAATATAGAAACATTAGTAGTTAATGGTAACATTCGTGGCCTTTTGCTGTATGTATATTTTCAATGGAAAATATTAACGTCACAGTTCAAATTTCAATGCGAGCAGGAATTAATTAATATGCTTGTACTATCATATACTTACAGTTTGGAGAGCTTATATAGAGATGAGAGGTTCTCTATGCAAGAGATATTGTTGTTTTGCATATATAAGTGTGTAAGGTTTGAGGCAAATCCCAAATTGCAGATTTGTGATATTTGGTTGTCATATAGATACAGGACTGTGAGGTTTCTGCACATTGATAGATCATCCTACAAGTTAAAAAGGGGAAAAATAATCAGTAAACAAACTACTCAAAAGTTTGGAATCAATTTTTATTCTTGATGTTTTTAAAACAAGTCTCTTATGCTCACCAAGGCTGCATTTATTTGATCAAAAATAGAGTAAAAATGTTATATTGTGACATATTATTACAATTTAAAATAACTGTTTTCTGTTTTAATAAATTTTCAAATGTAATTTATCCCTGTGATGGCAAAGCTGAATTTTCAGCAGCCATTTCCCTAGTCTTCAGTGTCACATGATCCTTTAGAAATCATTCTTATTCATTAGAAGTCCTTTAGAATTCATTCTTAAACAAATTCTTTTTATTATCAATGTTGAAAACAGTTGTGCTGCTTAATATTTTTTTGTGGAAACTGTGATACATTTTCAAGAGTCTTTGATGAATATAATTTTTTACCATAACTATTGATCAGTTTAATGCATCTTTGCTGAATAACAGCATTAAATTCTTTAAAAAACATTTTAATTGTACTGTAATATTTAATGGAAACTAGAACATTAAATAGAATTTAAATATGTTTGAACTAAAAACTTACAATGTCTTCTATGCTTTTGTTTGAGAAGTTGAGATGGGTCAGTTTCTTCAGATATTGATGGAGAGATTCACTTCTGCAGGCTTTTGAGTAATTGCTTGATTTTGAGATCAGATGCACTGTTAGACGGACCATGTTGACTCAGTGTGCAAAAATATCACAGGATAGATTTCTCTTCTGCAGCACAGCATGTCAAGGGCAGAGGGAGATTTATGAGAAAGCGCTAAAACAATGCAAGAACATATAATCGAATACATTTTAAAGCACTGACCTCTAAATATGTTTCTATATAGATTTTAATCAGAATGTCTTTAAATGGGGTTTAAAGGTATAATTGATGGGGTGACCATTATTTCTTTGATGATATGTACTTTAAAGACAGCATAGTCAATTGACCCTTAAACCTTTGTCAAAATACATATTATTTTTGAATAGTGGGAACGAGGCCAAAGGTGAAATAGACATGTGACCTGACCTAAGATTATCATATAGAGAGATCTCTTCTCCGAAGAACAAAAACAACAACAAAAACACCCTAATACTCTATGTATTGTCTGTAAGCTTGACCCAGCACATCTGCAATTTATATAAAACCAGTAAAGCCAGACCAACAGTAACACCTTACCAGAAAGACCTCCTTGGAAAGACCTTGGATGATTTTTACTCCATATGCTTTCTATATTGTCTTCTCAACCACAGACATTGAGCACTAGGATAGAAGTAAAGGGAATACATACATCAACACATGACAGCAGGTCGGTTTTACACTTGATCTCAGAGCAGCAGACTATGGGGAGATGACATGGAGAGCCTCTTAAAATCAATAACTTTCGGTGGTTATACTCCAGGGAACTGGATGGAGACAGCGGTTTGCCAATCATTATAATATATTGCAGTATATTTAACAATATATTGAAAATTTACACTCTTATTACTAATAAACAAAGACGAGCAAATTAGGCTACTATTGGCATTCAATTATAACCGCAAACAGAAAAGGCACTTATGAACAGCTGATACAGTAGAAACAAAATGAAACAGTACCGCATCTTTCCTTAATCCACAAATGTTATACATTAACTGTCGTCTGCTATGAACGCAAAGTGTTTTGCTGCTGTACAGTCTTTTTCTTGTCTCGGCTTTGTTTAGGAAGTGAGAGCTGATGTTGCCATGGCGACAAGACGCGAGCGCAAGGTCAGCTTGCACGAGCCAGAGTTGTTTAGAAGCGCATTTCAAAATGCGGCGTGACGCATTCTCAACACAAATGGAAAAAAAAGTTTTTAATTGTTTTAAATTCCGGGTGAATTTTAGAACAAGATGTTCATCGCATGTACTGTTGTGTGAAAAATGTGAATGTTTTACTGATGTTGTTAAAAGTCATTTGTTCTACTACTAAAAGCTTTTATAGCCTAATTAATTCAAGCTAGCGCAGGTGTTTGTTACCAATAATTTAAGGAATTAAAGTTTAAAATTAAAGGAATAACACAAATGAACGACCGAAGTCTGTTTTTTTTTTTTTTACATGCCTTTTTTTTTTTTTACATGTTATTTGTCTGAAAAAAGAGAGACAGAGAGAGAAGCCAAAAATATATTTTAAAAAAATTATTATTATTTTAATAATAATAATAATAATTTATTATTATAAATTAATTTATTATTTTTTTGTTTTAAAGGAATAGTTCATGCAAAAAAAGAAGATTTTCTAAAAAGGTAGCCTACTTGTTCTTAGGCCACCGAATTTGTGGATTTTGGCCTGAAGTTGTAGCGAGAGAGCGTTTTTGCTCTTGTGATGACGACCAGGGTTTTATTCCATAGAGGATTAAATTAAACAAATCATAAATTCAGCCAAAAAAATTATTCACCATCAGGCCATCCAAAATGTAGATGAGCTTTTTTCTTAATCAGAACAGATTTGGAGAAATTTAGCATTACATTACTTGCTCACCAATGGATCATCTGCAGTGATTGGGTGCCGTCAGAATTAAAGTCCAAACAGTTGATAAAAACATCACAATAATCCACATGACTCCAGTCCATCAATTAACATTTTGTGGAAATGCATCCATCTTTTTTTTTTTTTTTTTTTTTGGTTTTATTAGGACAGGACAGTATGTAGACAGGAAGTGAAGTGGCAGAGAGGGGGTCGGGTTGGTCCGCGAGCCGGGACTCGAACTCCGGACGCCCGAAGCGCAATGGCGCTATATGTCGGCGCACTACCCACAAGGTTACTGGCTCTGACTTTAAATTATAAAATGAAGAGATTAAATTACACACATAAAACTACATGTGTGCAGAGGATTGAAGAGAGAAAGACAACTGTTGGAAAAGAAAAACTAGGTTTAAACCAAAACCTCGGGCAACCCTTGAGGCTTAAAGTAGACAAGACGCTTAAGCATTTACATGTTGAAATCAGAAACCATGTTTATCAGCTTCAGCTGGTAGAACCGCACATTTTCCTAAATTTGCAAGCTCAAACTGCTGCCCCTAATAATGCATATCAGTTCTAGAGAAGTGCGGTGGGCTTCGGTGGACTGAGTCACTGCGGTGACCCGTGTATTGTTATATACAGTGGAGGAACGTTGCTTCCTGAGACTGAGTGACTTGCCTCCATTTATGTATGCAGAATTCTTGGCAGAAAGGAAATGTTGCTTTGGTTGGTTTAGGGACACAGAGGGGGAGTTCTGCCCTTTTCAGACTCTCCTCTGGGGCATTGAACACGTTTCACCTCCTCACTACCATGCTTGTTGAGATTATTATTATATGGTCCAAAGAAAACATCAGTGCTACCAAATATCTTGAGGTCATTGGTCCCAAAGGCTAGTTTAACATTAGCTTTGTGATCAATAGCCACTGCTCATTAATCAGATATATTCTCTTAATCACATATCTATCATAGTTCATAATACTTATTATTTTAAAAGATTTTCTCTGGGTTCAGCAAATTAAGTGGAATTCCAAGTAATTTAAGAAGACTCTTGCTAATAGAAAACATACCTTAAAATTGAGTTAATGGATTTCGCTGATGTTAGTTCACTCATGGAAAACATAATATACTTAGGCTTGTTATATCTCATCTCATTGTACTCTTCTGCTTTTTCTTCTTTACTGCAAGTATTAAAAAATGCCCATCTGGTGATGATTATAAGCTTCATTTGTAATTCCAATGGATAAAATATAGAACATATGCATAGGATTTTTTTGATGACTATGATTTTAAAGGAATGGTTCATGCAAAAATGAAAATTTTCTAAAAATGTACTCGCTCTCAGGACATCAAATTTGTGGATTTTGGCCTGAAGTTGCAGCGAGAATGTTTTAATTCCGTAGAGGATTAAATTAAAGGAATAGTTCAGCCAGAAATTTAGCACTTGCTCACCAATGGATCCTCTGCAGTGAATGGGTGCCGTCAGAATTAAAGTCCAAACAGCTGATAAAAACATCACAATAATCAGCAAATAATCCACACAACTCCAGTCCATCAATCTGTGGAAATATGCATGTTTTTAACAAACATATCCATTATTAAGACTTTTTAACCGTTTCTTCTTTCCACATTATTAATTTTTAGTTTGGAGTGGATTACATGTGGATTATTGTGATGTTTTTATCAGCTGATGTTTTTATCAACTCTCATTCTGACGACACCCATTCACTTAAGATGATCCACTGGTGAATACTGGTTTCTTATGAACAAACAAACTACATTTTGGATGGCCTGATGATGAAAACATTTTCAATAAATTACATTTTTTGGACTATTCTTTGAACTATTCCTTTAATTAATTCAATACTCATTGGACGTCATCACAAGAGCAAAAAACACACTCTCGCTACAACTTCAGGCCAAAATCCACAAATTGCACAGTGCATAATTGAACAGACTTTGATGCTTTTTCCGGAACATAACAATGAATCTTAAAATTAGCACAATGATGTGGGGTACAAAAACGTGCATGAATACGAAGTCAGCACTGTTGTCTGTAAGAAAATGCAGGCACGTGTGTGTGCATGAAACCACACGGGCGTTGAGTGTCTGCAGCGATAAAGAGCAGACACACAGGGCTGAATAGACCCCACTGTATCGAGCTCTTGTTTCTGTGATGCATCAGTGACAGGCCACAGCGGAACGCTCAGAATTCTGAAGGATTGTGTACAACGCAGGGACAACCTGCACAGGGTCGTCCTGACAGATGCGCTGCGGCCATGCCAAGCTGGGTTTATCTTTGGGCCGTTGAGTTTGTTATTCCATTATGTAATGCTATGACTGGCAAATATGAAAATGACCTCTTGTGGAGCACTGTGGTTTTTGTTAAATATAATGTTGAATACTTCTGTTACAGCTCCCGACACAAGCTGTGGGAAACGGGAATGGTGCAGTACCGTGTTACACACTGTGAACCCAGAGGAGAATATATTTCAAATGTCTAAGCACTAAGGAAAACTCATTTGTCTTAATCTAAAGGACAGCTTTGACTATGAGCTGGGCGAGTTATAATTTCAGACGAGACTTTAGCAGTAATTGTGATAAAATGAATTTTTAAAATAGATCTAAAAATAATGCAAGTAAATTAAGATGAAGCAAAAAACACACCTAATGTCTGTCAACGAATCAACCCGAACAGCATTTATTTCTTTGTTTAAACAAATGATAAATGATGCAAACATTCCTACAGGAGAATTCCTTTGAATCTTTCAAAGCAGAATTGTAACGAAAGAACACACAACTAAGCAAACACTGCATGTGAAGTCATCTAACTTCAGTTCTTTCCAAGTTTAGTTGGAAGATGTGTTCACTTGATTGAAGAGTTTATCTTTGATAACCTGGGACATCAAACCATGAATTGCTTCAATGGTTGTCTTGCAGCTGAAAAGCAAAGAAAGATGTTTGATCATGTTTTTATAAAAATGTGTTAATTTATTTTAAAAAATTATGTCATTAGTTGCAATACAGTACAAGTCAAAAAGTGGGGACCCTTGCACCTAAACAGACACTCGAGTCACCTATAAGCTCACACAAAATAAATATAAATAAATGTGAAATAAAAAAATAAAAGTAAATAAATAATCTTTTATAAAGGATAAGAACAAAAGAAAAAAAAGAAAAGAATAAATGTGAAGTCAGTATTCTATTCTCAATACCCCCCCAAAAAAACAAATTTAACCCCAATCAATCAAACAAACAAAAATAAATACATAAATAAATAATCTTTTATAAAAGAAAAATAAAGATGGGAAAAGCAAAAAAGGTAATTTATTTTTATCCAGTTTTATACATTTGTTATACATTATAGATTTTATTCATTCCAAAAATCTAAAACAACAATAACTTTTTTTACATTTTATTTTAAAAAGCAAAAAAGGGAAAACAACATACGACCTCACACAAAATAAATATGAATAAATGTTAAATCAATATTATATTTTCAATACTCAAATGATACAAATTTACCCTCCTGCCCCATACATAAATATATATTTAAAAAAACGACTTACAGCTTTGTGATTGTGTATAAAGCACTTTACATTTTTAGTGTGCATGACATTTGAAAATAAATAAACTTGCCTTGGCTTGTTTGTTTATTTCCACTTATTTATACTATCATAATTGACAATATATTATGAAAGGAAAAATTTAATACTGAATTGATAGGGATTGTATTACCTGTCACGTGTTGCCTTTGCAAGTTTGTCCTCAGATTTCCTATCATGTGTGTCTAAGCCCAACATGAAACTGCCTCGTCCCAGCTGAGCTTCTGCCTGCTCGAGCTTCTCAGACAAGTCAAACACCTGTCCAGTGGTGTAGTCTGCATTCTGAAGGAACAAGAGCCATTAACACCACCGTTCCACTTGCTATAGGTTAATGCACAATTTCACAACAATACTTAAACCTTCACAGCATGCATTCCACTGGTGGTCAATTAAGCAGTTTGTTGAATTGTTTGCAGAAGCCTCCTGAATGAGGTCTCAAACGTTTGCAGAAGGTGAGGTTGTACACTGCCCAGAGGAGGATTCATAATAAAGACAGACTCAGAGACTTAAGGTCTCGGTCTCTGGTGACAATGTAATCACTGCCAACACTTCTTCCTTGGTGAAGCAAGTCGCTTTTGACAAGTAGTCAATTTATCTCTAACACAGAGCTCTGAGGCTGCTGTTTAGATAGTCTACACAGCCCATTGAACGTGTTAAACAAAGCTCATGACAGAATGGTGACCAATGACAAGCTTTCAAAACAAATAGGTAGGGAAACAAAAGCAGCATCTACAAATATTAATCATGTGCACAAGTTGTCAACAAACCCCTGTCATATTATCCATCTCCTGCACATAAAATACTTGTACCCTTCAAAATCCAAAACATTTTCAGGATGATAAAGATAACAATTATGTTAATATTTTAATATGAACAAAAGAGGAGATATAGAGATAACAATACAATGACAAACAGCTGAATACTGATATTAAAAAAAAGGTTATACACTTTTAATAGCCCTCATGCTGTGTTCTGGTTATTTCCCAAAAATGCTAGTTAATGTTATTGCATTGGACTAAAATGTACTTATTTTGGCTCATTTTTGCATAATATGTAGCAAATTTTTTTCACCACACTTGTGTTACACTTGTGGTGTCCCCAGTCAAAAATGACAGGCCTATATAAAATTGGTTATAAATATGTCATTATGCTATATTATGTCCAAATATTGAATTCAATCTTTTTATTAACTTATTTTCTTTTGATTATAAATAACAGTTTTGTATTTCTTTTCAAAACTGACTGATTGTAGGTTTCTTTGATCTTGAAGCGTATAGAATGAGTGAATAATGTCAGAAAGATCCATAAATAATGCTTTTTTCACTCAAAAACTTTTCAATCAATTTTTTAAAAGTGCAAATATTACATGTAGTCTCCCAGTTAATGTAAGAACATGAAACCCGAACGCAGTATAATTATAAAACAATTAGTAAAGTATTTTTAGATGAGTATAGCACAGAAAATACCTAAGCTCATGATTAGCCTATGATTAGTCAAGCGATTTTTTATAAAGGTCTGTCATTTTTGTCCGGGAACACCAAATTAGGTGAAACTATTTTCAGCAGAGTGCAAGGGTTAAATAAATCTAAAATTACTGGAGATTTCTGCACATATTGCTATATGAAATACAATAATATCACGCCAATAAAAGACGGTACTTACTGTCAGAAGGCTGGAGGAGCTCAAAGTGTTGACCCAATACTTATTCCACAACAGCTCTAGGAGTTTGCGGTCCAGGGAAGATTTAAAATAAGACACTTCTAAAGCATAGTACCTAAAAATCACAAAACAGTTTATGGTAAATTTCCAATATTTCCAAGCCATGTCAATAAAGTTTCCAAGTGTAAATATGTGCGTAAAAAAAGCTTACTGTTTGCAGTGCACTCCAAAGTCCTCAATCTTGTTAAGTGGTATTGTTTGATATTCAGATGGACCCTCATCTGGAGGCTTATAACCCTAGTGTTAAAATTTAAATATGTGTTGAAAAATCTTATCAAGCTCATATAAATGAATAGATACATAAATATGAAATACTAGACGGTTACAAAAAACATTTTACTAAAAACCTTCGGATATGTCCTGAATGCGCCAAGATTGACCTTCCCTGCGGATATAGTCCTTGTGGGATCAATCTGAGGAGGATGAAAAATTACAAGGACTGTAATAAGCAAAACAGTTCAGTCAAATATAACAAATAAAAACACTGAGCTGCCAGTTTAGCAAGTGAAAGTTATGAGCGCCAGCTCGCTATTTGCCCTCAGCACAAAATAAGCAATAGCAGCGAAGGGTAAACTGTATAATGTATTCAGTTACAAAGCCAACAGCCATTAATCAGACACCACTACAAATGTCACCAAACTCATTTGTATTTTGGGGGTCAATTATGGATCACTGATATTACTGAATTTAAACTGATACTTTAACAATTTCGTAGCTGAGCTATTTTTCCCCTCTGTCTTTAGAGATTGATGGTAACGGGGTTTAGAGAGGACTTTGCAAAATCAGCCCTAATGCAAAATAAGCAACCAGTTTAACATTTTCAACGGCTCTTACCACTACTGCGACGAAGGGCTCTTGAAACTGCTGGTTAAGCATCTGAGTGCTGACATCTATGCCTGAAAGCCAGCAGCCGTATCCAGGATGACTGTGGTACCATCCAATGGCATTCTCCAACCGCCCCACCTAAATCGATTCAGAAATGATGAGCCTCAGAATTACTAATATTACATCATATGCTGGTCATGACATTCATGGGGAGTTAATGCACAATTTGTCTATGAATGTATAAAGTGTATATTTTAGTTTGTGTGACTGTATTTACTTTTAAATGACCTTTTTTACCTTCATTCATCCATTTTAAATGGTCTTTTTATGTGATAAATACATTTTTAAAAGTGCAAAAGTTCAATGTAGTCTCTTAATTAATATTACATTATGAAAACTGAATGCATAATAATTCTAAAAGTATTAGTAAAATATTTTTAGATGAGTATAGCATATCACACCAAGATACAACATACACAATACTTGTTTATTTTAGTTCCTATGACTGTTTACCGCTTACTTTACGATTTTTTACTATTTTTAAATTACCTTTTTGCCTTCAATAATGAATTTTAAATGGTCTTGTTAAGTGATAAATATCTTTAAAGTACAAATATCTCATATAATCTCTCATTTAATATTAGAGCTTAAAAATTTAATGTATAGTAATTATAGAAGTATTACAAAAATATTTTTATACATTACATATAGCATATAACACAAAGATGCAGCATACATACTTTGTGTATATTTTAATTTCTGTGACTAGTCACCATTTATTAATACTTTTAAATCACATTTGCGCTTTTATTGATTTATTTTAAATGGTACTGTGATGTTTTACAATTTTAGAAGTGCATATTCCATGTAGTCTCTCAATTAACATTAGATTATGCATATTAATTATAAATGAATTAGTCAGATATTTTTAGATGAGTATAGCATATCATATACATAATACATGTATATTTATTAGCATACTGCACCACAGAAAAACTCAAGATTCAGCATATGCAATGTACCTGCTGTATAAAGCAGTGGATACTAACATGTTTAAAAACAAAGTGTGGGTTTGTTCTTATTATTTACCTAATATGAATTTTAGACAATGCATATGGGTTAGTGTACCTGTTTAGCATTCTCTATATAGGCAGCCATGTATTCATAGGCTGCAGCCTGAGCATTGACTCGCGTTTCAGTGCCCTCCACGGGTAGAGCGAAACTGTCCATGATGTTCATGGTCTCTCCATCCACCTTCCCCAGCATTAGTCCCATCACCTCTAGGTTTCCTCCAGATCGGGCATGCATCACCATCTTCAACAGTGCCAAAGCTGATATCTTGCAGTATTTAAAATAATGATGGCTGTAAACAACAAAAGCAGCATGGAGAACTGTTATTCGTCATTCGAAAACACTTCAGGCCACTTGAAGAGGAATAAATTCCTATGGTGTGGTAAACTCACTCTTTAGTCCACGGTTTGGCTGCCAGAATCTCTTGTTGTTGTTTTTTATCATACTTGTATATTTCATCAATACTTTGAACTTCCTGCATGCTGTTTGACAGCTCCCATGTTTTCATCGCTATGCTACTGCCAGCCATAGCTAGAGTCGGGTTTTTCGTCCGGATTAACTCTAACGAAGTATGTTCAGTACTACTTGCAATTTACGAGATTTAAAATACTTGATAATATCGCAAAGCGTTTAGTTTATCTAAAATTTTAACCCCAGCATTTAGCAACCATTCACAAAGCTCTTCTGTATCCCTTCACTGACCAACTCTCAGACCTGAGTGACGCTAGCGACCAAACGCGTGAACTGAGGAATTATAATAGTGTCAAAATAAAAGTCTCTTAAGTAATTCGGCTATACTTATTGTTGTTAAATTCGCTTTTCTCTGCTTATTAAGGTTTCCTTTTATTCATCAATTAATTGTTTATTATGTTTGTTTTTAAATCATAGTTATTTTATTTATTTTTAGTTTCTTTATCTTTATGTTTACCTTTTACGTTTCTACGATTAAGTTTCTTTTATTTTTTATCTCTCGTTTGTTACATTTGAACTACTCATTTGATGCTCTTTAGTGTTCTTCTGAAGGTGTTTGTACAGTATAATTTTTGTCTTTTGAATTATTTCTTTATTTGTTTGTTTGTTTGTTTATCATTTTAATCTAAAAAACACGACCGTGTAGACTACCATTTACTATTTTTAGACTACTATTTACTATTATGGGACAAATAAAATATGCAAATGTGAAGAAAAAAGGCCAAAATGAGTATATCATTATAGCATATCAAAATTCAGTGCAATTTGGATTTTTAATTGTATGCTACTGTAAAAATAGGGAGACATTAGTGTTTTTATGTGACTTACATAAAAAGATATAATAAAATTTTAAATTCATGTCGTAGTCGTAATACCACTGACATTATTTAAACTAATTAAACTTTGATTTTCTATCATTTAAAAAACACATTATTAAAGTGGTATATGTTTTCCTGAAAGAAAGAAAAAACTCACAGAGAGTAAACTACATTTCCCAAAATGCATTGCATGATTTCCAGTTCAAAGGTTACCAATACAAGGAAGTGAAGAAAAGTATTATTATTATTATTTTTTTTCTGGAGGTTTGAGTTTTGAGTATTCTTCCACTCATCGAGGCTTCACACTCCATCCCAGTAGGTGGCGGAAATGCACCTGAAGCTGGTTTGCCAACCGCCATTAAACACAAAAGAAGAAGAAGAAGAAGAAGACGAGAAGAAAAGTTCTAAGTTAATCTGCTTACAAACTATTTGGTTTAGTAGGTCAAAAGCCAAGTTGTTCGCCAGACATATAACAGTACGCTAAAACAGACGAAAAGCCTGTGTGAAAGACGCGTTTTATTTAGAAGCTGTGTCTCGCGGACTCACGGCTCTGCCGAGTGCTTTCATTGACGGTACTGATGAACTGATCCACATTTATTCGGTTAAGAGGAGAACAACTGCACACTCACACACATTTATTCACCTTCATTTAAGCGACTTTTAAGCGAAAAGGGTAAGATTTTATTTTTTTTCACTTATACTATTGTTAAAAATATTTGCAAATGTTACTTCTGTGATGGCTATGGATTATTTAGTCCTTTTGAATGTACAGTCATGTTAATATGTAATGCCTTTAAGGCAAAATTCAAAAGACTTTTAAATATAACTGAATGCATTTCAGATGTCCAGCTTTTCTCTTGTCTTTCTTTCCTTTTTCTAAATCAGTGCCACAGGTCAGACAGCAGACAAGATGAAGATGACGACATTCTTCATCGTGGGACTCATTGTCCATGTAGTCTTCTTTCTCTCAATATTTGACATTTATTTCACGTCCCCTCTCGTCCATGGAATGACACCACAGCGTGTCCCTCTGGCCCCTCCGGCCAAGCGCCTGGTGCTCTTTGTGGGAGATGGTCTGAGAGCCGACAGTCTCTTTAAATCAGACGACAATGGGACAGTCAGGGCTCCTTATCTAAGGTGATGAGCGTGGAATAATCTTGTCATGCATGTGCTTGTCCTGTTTACGAATGTAGTCCAGAAAAGAAGACTTTAATGTTTTTAGATGGTCTCCATGAAATGCATTGAATTTCAAATTATGGAGAGAAAATCACTGACATTATTTCAATCTAATGGAATTTTGATCTATCATTTAAAACATTTAAACATTTTTAGAAATCTTTTTATAGAGGTTTATGAAAAAAGATATTCCTAAAAAAATACAGGGCATAAACTGTATTTCCTAAAATGCATTCTATGCAGATTAAATGAGAAAATATTAGACTTACAAGCATTGAAATTATTCTTATCTGCGATGAATGTCTGTTTATTGTTTTCTTTATAGTGTATAAATACATTTAACTTGTGCTTCTTATTGTTTTCTCTCATAAGGAGTGTGATTGACGAGAGCGGCACATGGGGAGTGTCTCACACACGAGTCCCTACGGAGTCACGCCCAGGTCACGTGGCTCTAATAGCGGGTTTTTATGAGGATGTTAGTGCTGTTGCCAAGGGTAAGCAGCAGTCGCATGTGTGTTTCTGTATAATCTTTATGTGTGTAAACTTATTGCATCACTTATTTCCGTGCTTACAGGCTGGAAAGAGAATCCAGTCGAGTTTGATTCTGTTTTTAATGAGAGCAGACATACCTGGTGTTGGGGAAGCCCTGATATATTACCCATGTTTGCTAAAGGTATAACCACACACCTGTGAATAAACAGTATAGTGACATTATTTGGTAGCTTTACCAGCATGTGTGTTTTGTAGGAGCCACTGGAGACCACGTGTACACTCACACTTACCCTCCAGAGCGGGAGGACTTTGCCTCCACTGATGCTTCCAGACTTGATACATGGGTATTTGATGAAGTGAAGGTAGGACACTTTTATGTAGGGCCTTTTAAGTAATTACTTTTTATGAACTAAACTTTCAAAAAACACAACTGTTAATCCGGCTGCGATACATATTAAAGCATGGTCAAGCATTTAGAGGTCTACTATTCAAAAAAATCAAAAACAGTTGTTTAAACTTGAATAGTACAACATGCTTTGTCTAAAATTATTTTAAATAAAATTTCTAAATCATCTCCTAAATCTTGGATAATAATTATTTTATATATAGAAATATTAGTTAAAAATATATTTATTTTAATATATTTTAAAATGTAATTTGTTGAATGTTCATTAGCCATTACCCCAGTCTTCAGTGGCACGAGATCCACATGTATCATTTTAATTTTTAATTTTTGTATCAGTGCTGTAGTTGTGCTGCTTAATATTTTTGTGGAAACACTGATACACTTTTTCAGGATTCTTTGATGAATATAAAGTTGAAACGAACAGTATTTATTTGAAATATAAATCTTTTGTAATATTATATATGTCTTTATTGTCATTTTTAATCAATTTGATGCATCATTGCTTAAAAAAATTAACTTTTATTTTACTTTGCCCTATATTTTTGAAAGGTCTGAAACCCTGAAAAGATCTTTTAATAAATAATGTGAGGATATGATTGAACAGCTTGGCTAAATTATCTCATTTCTTTTTTTCTTTTTCTTTTTTCTTTAAGAATTTTCTCAGCGGTGCCAAAAGCAATAAAACTCTACTGAATATGTTACATGAAGGACAGAATGTGTTTTTCCTTCATCTTTTGGGGATAGACACCAATGGCCATGCCCACCGACCCATGTCAAAGTAAGTAAAAAACATCACCACATTAGACATTGTAATGTGATTAACACCACATTTTACCTTTTATCTTTTTTATTTTAGTGTTTTCACTAAAGACAATTTGGAATAATGTTTGTTGTAAAAAGTGAAAGATAATTTGAATCGTATTGTAGGATAGTGTGTTGAGATACCTTAAACTGGTAGTTTGTACTTATTCACTAAATGCATATATTCAGAACACCTTAGATAAGATGTACCACTAGGTGGAGCTACTGTCATTGTCAGATTCTCAAATGTAATATTTTCTGCACTTACAGGGAATATCTAGAGAACATTGGCCTGGTTGATGCTGGTGTAGCTGAAATTGTCACTATGATGGACGACTTTTATGGACATGATGGAAAAACAGCTTATGTTTTTACGTCTGACCATGGCATGACAAATTGGGGTAAAACATCTCTGTGACCTAGTCTTTATAACTTTAAAACTTAAGAAATCTGTGACAGGAACCTCTGTTAAAAAGGTTAATAAATTACCTTTATCTCTCCGAATGAAGTCAAGCTTTTAAGAATAAAATAACATTCACTTGATTTATATTACGGTTCAAGTTCAAGTCAGCATTTCAAAATAGCATTTTGTGTAGAAGAATAGGTAATTTATCACTTATGAATCTGTTCAATGCAGTATACGAGTATGTTTTATAGGATCTCACGGTGCGGGACATCCATCAGAAACGTTGACCCCACTAGTAGCTTGGGGCGCTGGGGTTCAGACAGCACAACGGGAAAGCTCTCACAAATATGATGATAATTATTTAAAAGGTTTGTTTAATGTCTCTTATTGGTCTCACACCACTTTATTTCCATATTCAAACATGGAATTGATTTTGTCAATATTTCTTTAACTCTTCTTACATTTCAGAATGGGGGTTGGAAACATCCAGGAGAGTGGATGTCAATCAGGTGAGATTATCTGTCTCGTTTATTTACAAAATGTTTATAAATGACAGGAACACAGCTGAGTTGATCTGAACTTTTTATGCTATTGCAGGCTGATATTGCTCCGTTAATGTCATCACTTATAGGAGTTCCCTTTCCTTTGAACTCTGTGGTGAGCATGATTTTCAGAGCTTTCCGATCATGAGTTTATATCAAAGAGCATTGCATTTCTATTTAGGCATGCGTGCACTTTTTATATTATTGTATTAACGCATTTCTTGCATCACAGGGTGTCTTACCTCTGAATTACCTGAATAACAGCCAGCACTTTAAGGCTGAGAGCATATATGCAAATGCAATTCAGATCTTGGAGCAGTTCAGGGTAAAGTACAGTACATTTTGGTACATTCTGTCCATTGTAATTACAAATAAGCAGCTATCTTGTGTTCATTAAATCAACAGGTGAAAATGGCACAGAAGAAAGAAACAACAATATCTTTTCTGTTTACACCCTACCAGTGAGTAAAAGTCAATGCTTAAAGGGATACTTCAAATACCTAAAAATAAACATTCAGTCATCATTTGATCACTCTCACATATTTTCACACCTATATGACTTACTTTCTTCCTTGGAACATAAAAGATTTTTGAGTTTGCCAGTACAAATTATATGTTGATTATTTATTATACATGTTCAGTCCTCAAATTTGATTGGTCAGGCAGTCTTCTAAAGGTGTTGGTATATAGCTGCTAAGGTCAGATCACATTGTGAGATGTCTTTTTTACTTCTAGGCCTCTGACTGACTCTAAACAGATGGATTTTGTGCGTAATGCAAGAAATTTGATCCAGAAAGGACAGTTTGATGAAGCAGTGAGTGTTGATTAGTTGTTGTCATGTCCAAACTGACTTGTTGATTATCTTTATCTTGTCTTGCCATATCTTTCTCTGTCTTTTACTTCAGATCCATTATTGTGAAGATCTGATTGTCCAGGCCATGGAGGGCTTGTCATATTATCACACATATGACCGGGTCTTTCTTGGCAGCAGTGTAGTTCTGGGTTTTATTGGTTGGACCTCTTATGTGGTTTTGTTCATCCTGAAGACGCATGCTAGCCTACGCAAACCTCCAACTAACACGCACATGGTAAGCGAGAGATGTTGTATTCCAGAGTGCAGCATGTTTGTAGGTCATGGTCATGGCCAGTAATATTGAGGTTAGGGGTTTATTGGTAAAAAAAAAAAAAAAAAAAGTTGTTAAAATATATGTCATTTCCTGTATGTTTGTATCTGTGGTATTCAAGGTAACAGAAAGAAGTCTGGGACAGATGTTTCTGTGTATAGGTCTGCTTGTGGCTCTGTTCTTGTTGGTCCAGTCTAGTCCTTGGACCTACTACATCTACTGCTTGCTCCCTGTGCCTGTGTGGTTCTCTGTCATTAGGGAGTAAGTTACTCATCCCTGTTTTTATTAAAATATTATTTTAAGATTTTCTATAGATTATATTTAACAGTTTTATTAAATTATTACTTAAATGTAACAATATAGAATTGAGCATGCACAATTAAAGGAATAGTTTCCCCCAAAATAAAAATTCTGTCATTAATTACTCACCCTCATGTTGTTCCAAACCTGTAAGACTGCTGCTGTTCGTCTTCAGGACAGATATTAAAATATTTTTGATGAAATCCAAGAGCTTTCTGACCCTCCATAAACAGCAAGGGTCCTACCACAGTCAAGGCACAGAAATGTAGAAAGGACATAATTAAAATGATCCATGTGACATCAGTGGCTCAACTATAATTTTACAAAGCTACAAGAATACTTTTTGTGTGCAAAGAAAACAAAAAAATGATGACTTTATTGGAACGATATGAGGGTGAGTAATTAATGACAGAATTTTCATTATTGCATGAACTATCTCTTTAAATATCCAATACTCATCAATATATATGCAATATTGACAGATACTAATAAGTTCAAAATTTTGTCCCAAAACCATTGTCATTCTGATATATTGTGAATGTATAATGTTAATTAATAAATATAAATTAACGACACAGGCCCAACAATGTGCAAAATTATTCACGACCAAGGATGAATAGGAAAATAGGTGCATTTCACAAAAATGCTTAGAAAATATGTATTTATTAATCCTATTCAAATGTATTAATAAATATTATACCAAGTCTGTTTTTCTCCTTATTTGATTTTTGGATTTTTGATTTGTGTGTTTTCTCTCTGTCACAGATTTGAAACTCTTGCCGGTCTGGTTCGAGCAATCCCCTCATTACCACTCAGCAAATGCTTTGGATATTTTTTGCTGGTTACTTTTGGAATTGAATTACTAGTAAGTGCTCGATTAGCTATGTGCTAGACATGGTGAATTCTGTTTTCTGTGTTTGAGTGTTAGCGCTCTTTTGCACTCTAGTAATTAGATGTGTTAACTGTTTCACTTCTATTTCACTTCTTTCATTTCCTCTGTGCTGGTGTTTTTTAGGTTGTGAGTTTTTTCTATCGGGCCATGTTGACCTTGGGGCTGTTTGTGCTGGCACTGTGGCCTGTGGTTTCTGGCCTTTACACAAAAGCAAAGGTAAGGTGACCTTCTCAATGCCTGTTCTGATCTGAGGTCTGAAAGGAGTGTGTTTTAATACTTGTTTTTGTCTTTTGTTTTACTGTAGTTCAGGTCATTGAGCTGGATTTTGAGCTGTCTCTTTCTGGCTGTGTTTCCACTGTTGCCTGTGGTGGGACGGGAAGCAGACCTCAACTATGTGTGAGCACTCTTTGTTCACTTACTGTTGCCAAAACCTGTCATACAAAATAATTTGTGTTCATTTTCCTCATTTAAACTGTTAAACACATTCATACTCTCTGATCTTTGTTTAGAAGGTTTATCTTCTAAATTGAATGTTTTACTGTAGAATTTGCGCTGGTGTGCTGACCCTCTTCAACTCATCTTCATTCCTCTGGTCATCATGGAGATGCTCTCCTCTGATCCGAAGGGATCGTCAGCTGTTCATCTGCCAGGTCATTTTTGTCTTTCTTTGTCATTTTTCACTCTAGGACATTTTGGTGATAGATATTGGTTCTGAACAGCATCTGAATATGAGATTCCCAAACATTTTTTTCCAACCAAATCCCTTTCGTGTAAAATATTTCCTTGACACACCCCCTGAGGTTTTGTTGAAACATAAAATATTTGAATATTTTAACAGCATGTTTGCATGTTCTTTGGTTTCGGTTATTGGTCGCATGAATTGCCGCTTTAGTAAGGGTTTCATTTTGATTGTTGTTATTTATTTATTTATTTTTATTATGGACCTTTTATGCAGTTTTTATAGATAGGACAATACAGAGAGACGACAGGAAAGCACTGGGAGGAGAGAGGGAGCGGGATTGGTAAAGGACCTCGAGACGGGAATCGAAGTTGGGTCGCCAGGAGTGCAGTTGTGCTGTATGTCGATGCACTAACCACGAGGCTATTGGCACCGACTTATTTTTATGATTTAATTTATTATTAGCCTGCAGTTTCCTCATGAACCCCCCAAGAGGTCCTCAAATTCCAGTTGAGAAGCCCTGTATTTAAAAATAGTGATCCAGGGTACAGTTCTGTAAAGAGTAGGTTCAGGTGAGCTAGAGAAATCCAGTATATGACATAAAAACCATTTAAATAAGGCAAATGTTTCAATAAAGAAACTAGGTGCATGGAACAAAAGTCAGGGAGAACAGAAGGGGCTATACAGTAAATACACTAGGAAGTAATGACCAAAATGCAAATGGAAAATACATATGGTAATAGGGTAACTGCTATTGATTGAGTGTATTTTGTCTTTTAATAGTATATATTGCATTTCCTGTTGCTGATTATCTCTGGTGAAATTTTATGAAATCTCTTGCAACAGCAGCAGACAGAAACAAGCAACATTCTGTCTGTGTTTAGCTAGTAAAACCAAATAGGAAAAATCAAAACAGAAGTTTTTTTTTTGATGTTGCGCATAAGACACGTTACTGTTACTCTACTGTAAACGATTTCAGAATCTAATTATTTTAACATATTCTAAATAGTAGATACAAAATCGAAAAAGATTTGATGAATAGTAGGCTATTCGCTTGTTAAGTGGTGACGTAAGAAGCGCTGTTTCCGGGTCCAAGCCTCAACTGCTTCAGTTGAGAATACTACCTCAGCAGCCGTTTATGAGCACTGTTTATTCGTATTAAACATTTAAGATAAACGTTTTCAAACTTATGGTGTACACTACAGTCTCCATGCTCATAGCGTCCCAAACACAAATAATTTTTATATTTATTTATTTATTTAAATTTATATTTTCATTGTATGGCTATCTGGGATTTCGGTATGGAGTTAAAGGTTAGGATTATAATTTTTTTTGATAGTATTATATCACATTGTGAGTGTATATTAGCACCTTTTGTTGTTTTCTCGTGGTATCTGATAGAGCGTTTGGACCCGGAAGCGGTGATGTGTGACGTCAGACTTAACAAGCGAATTCCTTTCACACATGCATTTAGCCTAAATGTGACCCTGGACCACAAAACCAGTCATGAGGGTCAATTTTTTGAAATTGAGAGATTTATACATCATCTGAAAGCTGAATAATTAAGCTTTCCATTGATGTATGGTTGTATTGTTAGGATAGGACAATATGGCTGAGATACAACTATTTGAAAATCTGGAATCTGAGGGTTCAAAAAAATCTAAATATTGAGAAAATCGCCTTTAAAGTTGTCCAAATGAAGTTCTTAGCAATGCATATTGGTAATCAAAAATTAAGTTTTGACACATTTACAGTAGGAAATTTACAAAATATCTTCATGGAACATGATCTTTAATTAATATCCTAATGATTTTTGGCATAAAAGATAAATCGATAATTTTGCCCCGTACAATGTATTGTTGGCTTTTGCTACAAATATACCCTGTGCTACTTATGACTGGTTTTGTAGTCCGGGGTCACAAATGTGGCCTACTGTGAGATTAGAAATGTATTTTCTTGCCCCTGAAATACATTTTGAAATATATTTAATATATTTTATTTAGTGCTGTTAAACGATTAATCGCGATTAATCGCATCCAAAATAAAAGTTTTTGTTTACATAATATATATTTGTGTACTGTGTATATTTATTATGTATATATAAATACACACTCATACAGTATATATTTTGAAAATATTTACATGTATTTACATGTATATTTTTATATTTACATCATTTATATTATATATAAATGTATTTAATATACAAATATAACATATTTTTCTTAAATATATACATGCATGTGTTTGTATTTATATATACATAATAAATATACACAGTACACAAATATATATTATGTAAACAAAAACTTTTATTTTGGATGCGATTAATCGCGATTAATCGTTTAACAGCACTAATTTTTTTTTTTTTTTTTTTTTTTTATATATATATTTTTTGGCCAAGATATTTATGTTTATTTTAGTGCTGTCAAACGATTAATCGCATCCAAAATAAAAGGTTTTGTTTACATAATATATGTGTGTGTATTTTGTATATTTATTATGTATATATAAATACACACACATACAGCATATATTTTGAAAATATTTACATGCATTTACATGTATATATTTATATTCATATAATTTATATCATATATAAATATATTTAATATATAAACAAAACATATTTTTCTTAAATATATACATGCGTGTGTGTGTATTTATATATACATAATAAATATACACAGTATACACACATTATGTAAACAAAAACTTTTATTTTGGATGCGATTAATCGCGATTAATCGTTTGACAGCACTAATTTATTTACTTACTTATTTCCTTATGGGCTAAATTGGGATTACATCTAAATTTAACCTACTTTAAACTCCTCTGAGAATATTATTTGTGTACATTTGTTTCCAGATGTTGCAGGTGGTGCTGTGTGCTTACACCCTGACCAGCACACACTCCAGTCTGCAACTGAAGCAAGGCTTGCCTCTCTTCAACCAGCTTGTTAGCTGGCTCACACTAGGTTTGCCATCTCCATTCCCATGATGCTCTGTTACCAATATAGACAGAATTAAAGGAATAGTTCAACCAAAAATTAAACTTCTCTCATTGTTTACTCACCCTCATGTCATTCCAAATCTGTACGATTTTCTGCCTTCTGTGGAACACTCAGGAAGATATTTGGAGGAATGTCTTTTTTCACAAAATATTTTCTTTTGTGCAGAAAAAAGAAAGTCATAAAGATTTGAAATGACATGAGGGGGACTAAATGGTGTGATGAACCCTTGATGCATGACTGTTAACCAGTGAATTGCACTTCTTCTTTTCTTCCATGCTGTTCATACTTTATCCCCTGTTCTCTCACACTTTTTGTTTTTTAGTTTCCTCATTTTTAATACCGTTGTTGAGTTCCACCAGGCTCTTTCACAGACTTCTGAGTATCCTGATGTCCTTAGTTTGTGTCTACCTTCTCCTGAGCACAGGGTAAAAGCCACTGACCATCAATCTACCACCATCTAATCATTAATTTTTATGTGTCTGTGCTAAGTTTAAGAGTAATTCAGCACGCTAGATTTAGTCAAATTCTCCTCTTGAAGGTTGCCCGTCTAAGGAAATGGAATTTTCAAAAACAAACCACATAGTGCTTACAGTAAGCAGTTAAGTTGCAAAAGTTTTTAGTTTAGCAACTGACTGGTTTTGAGACAGTTTCAGTTCTGCAGAGAATATTATAATGAATAATTAATAATCTAATTAAATAATACACTACCATTCAAAAGTTTGGGGCTGGTTATTTTTTAAGGAAGACTTACATGCCCACCAAGGGCTGATTTTATTTGATCAAAAATGCAGTAAAAAATTAATAATATGAAATATTATTATAGTTGAAAATAACATTTCTATTTGAATACATTTTAAAATGTAATGCTGTATTCCTGTGACGGCAAAGCTGTTACTTTTGTCTTCTAAATCTGATTTGGTGCTCAATAAACATTTCTTCTTATTATCAGTGTTAAAAAACAGTTAAGCTGCTTAATATTTTTGTGGAAACCATGATACATTTTTTTTCAGGTTACTTTGATGAATAGAAAGTAAAAAAAAACAGCATTAACTTGAACCCTAAACTTTTGAACCATAGTTTATATTATAAAGATATTAATCAAATGACATGATGTTCTAGTTAATAAATCAAATGGATTGCAAATAACTTTTAAAGATGTTATTCTATTTTCATTTTGTGTTTTATTTTAATTTATTCTAAATTTGAAATTTCATTTATTCTAAATTAATATTTTAAAATAAATTCTAATAGCTGTTTGGTTTGTAAATTGTAAAGGTATGAGGCTCTTTTTCCTCCGGTGCTGTCGTGGCTCATGTTTGCATGGGTCAACATTGAGCAGGAAGCCATGAACACACAAGGGAGTTCAAATCGGACTGAGGTACCGTCCCCTCCTCCTCTAGGCTTCTTCGTGCTTCCCTTCAGCCTCTAAAATAGTCTCAAAATGTGGTCGAAGCTTATTGCATTGTGTAAAGTTTATGTATCACCGTAAGAGTAGACAGACCATTGATTGTACCGTCTCCTGTTTTCTCAGCTCTCCAGCATTGATTTTGCTGAAAACATTGACATTACCAAGATCAGGCAGCTGAGGCTGGATGACATTCGGAGATCTTACTTCTTTGTATCCTTTTGGACTACAAACTGTTATTTGTGTCTTTTGATTATTAAAAAAATGTTTATACTATTATATAACTAATATAGTTCCTTAACTGTTGTAATAGGTGTTTTTCATTATAATTGCATTCTTCGGCTGCGGTAACATTGCCTCTATTAATAGGTAAGCTGCTCATTTTGAAGTAAAACAGTGCTATAAAATAAACTTAAATTAATTGTCTTCCCTCACAGTTTTGATCCAGCCTCAGTTTATTGCTTTCTGACCATCTTCAATCCTTTCATCATGGGCGGCCTGCTGATGTGGAAGGTATAGCACTTCCTCAACATGAAGTTTCAGTTTGACACTCTTTTTTTTTTTTTAAATTAGTGCCACATGCACCACAGCTATTTGTGCTATTATGCTTCATTAACTGTTACATCCTCTTTTAGGTATTAATTCCATTTGTAATTGTGATGTGCACATTTGAAAGCATTCAAGTGTCAACACAGCTCTCATCACGAAGGTACTTACCAGAATAATTAGAACAGCAGGAAACCAACAGGTCTTTCTCTTTTTTCCCCACATTGTCTGCAGACTGACCACTTCTTCAAGCATTTGCTATATTTGGGCTCAAGTCTTTCACAGACGCTTCTTTGTTGACTGCAGACAACTGGGCTTTGGTATCTAGGGTACTTGATTTAAAAAAACAACAACAAAAAAAAACAGTCCAACAAGGATATGTTCCTGCTCAGGCAGAACAAAATATTGTTTGTATATGTAGATAGCTTTATGGCATTATTTTGCATAAATTTACATCAAATCTGCATTTATTTTCTAGCCTTTTCCTCGTTGTACTTGTCATCTCAGACTTGATGGCACTGGTAAGCTTAGCATAGAGAACATGACAAATAATGGCAAAATTAAATTGCATAAAAGTTGCATTTTTATTAATCATCTTAACTCATCTCTATTCTTGTTCACCAGCACTTCTTTTTCTTAGTACAAGATTATGGAAGCTGGCTTGATATAGGCACCAGGTGGGTTAACTGTGTTGTACTTCTTGTTTTAGCTTCCATCCTGTTAACCATGGGGAAACACAAGCTCAGTTTGGTTTGCCTCTGTCATTGTACATATGTAAATGCCCATATTACACAAATACAGTCAGGTCCATAAATATTGGGACATCGACACAATTCTAACATTTTTGGCTCTATACACCACCACAATGGATTTCAAATGAAACGAACAAGATGTGCTTTAACTGCAGACTGTCAGCTTTAATTTGAGGGTATTTACATCCAAATCAGGTGAACGGTGTAGGAATTACAACAGTTTGCATATGTGCCTCCCACTTGTTAAGGGACCAAAAGTAATGGGACAATTGGCTTCTCAGCTGTTCCATGGCCAGGTGTGTTATTCCTCATTATCCCAATTACAATGAGCAGATAAAAAGGTCCAGAGTTCATTTCAAGTGTGCTATTTGCATTTGGAATCTGTTGCTGTCAACTGTCAAGATGAGATCCAAAGAGCCACGTCACTATCAGTGAAGCAAGCCATCATTAGGCTGAAAAACAAAACAAACCCATCAGAGAGATAGCAAAAACATTAGGCGTGGCCAAAACAACTGTTTGGAACATTCTTAAAAAGAAGGAACGCACCGGTGAGCTCAGCAACACCAAAAGACCCGGAAGACTACGGAAAACAACTGTGGTGGATGACCGAAGAATTCTTTCCTGGTGAAGAAAACACCCTTCACAACAGTTGGCTAAGATCAAGAACACTCCTCCAGGAGGTAGGTGTATGTGTGTCAAAGTCAACAATCAAGAGAAGACTTCACCAGAGTGAATACAGAGGGTTCACCACAAGATGTAAACCATTGGTGAGCCTCAAAAACAGAAAGGCCAGATTAGAGTTTGCCAAACGACATCTAAAAAAGCCTTCACAGTTCTGGAACAACATCCTATGGACAGATGAGACCAAGATCAACTTGTACCAGAGTGATGGGAAGAGAAGAGTATGGAGAAGGAAAGGAACTGCTCATGATCCTAAGCATACCACCTCATCAGTGAATGTGTCATGGCGTGGGCATGTATGGCTGCCAGTGGAACTGGTTCTCTTGTATTTATTGATGATGTGACTGCTGACAAAAGCAGCAGGATGAATTCAGAAGTGTTTCGGGCAATATTATCTGCTCATATTCAGCCAAATGCTTCAGAACTCATTGGACGCGCTTCACAGTGCAGATGGACAATGACCCAAAGCATACTGCAAAAGCAACCAAAGAGTTTTTGAAGGGAAAGAAGTGGACTGTTATGCAATGGCCAAGTCAATCACCTGACCTGAATCCGATTGAGCATGCATTTCACTTGCTTAAGACAAAACTGAAGGAAAATGCCCCAAGAACAAGCAGGAACTGAAGACGGTTGCAGTAGAGGCCTGGCAGAGCATCACCAGGGATGAAACCCAGCGTCTGGTGATGTCTATGCGTTCCAGACTTCAGGCTGTAATTGACTGCAAAGGATTTGCAACCAAGTATTAAAAAGTGAAAGTTTGATTTATGATTTATTATTCTGTCCCATTACTTTTGGTCCCTTAACAAGTGGGAGGCACATATGCAAACTCTTGTAATTCCTACACCGTTCACCTGATTTGGATGTAAATACCCTCAAATTAAAGCTGACAGTCTGCAGTTAAAGCACATCTTGTTCGTTTCATTTGAAATCCATTGTGGTGGTGTATAGAGCAAAAAATGTTAGAATTGTGTCGATGTCCCAATATTTATGGACCTGACTGTATGATCAAATGTTTCTTTTGTGTTGCAGTATTAGTCACTATGTCATTGTGATGTCCATGACCATCTTCCTGATGTTGTTGAGCATCATGACGCACATCTTAACCTCCAAGAGGATCCTCATTGGACGGAACCAAAAGATGCACTTTAGGTGACAACCTAGTACCAGGACCTCTTTCTTAAAGTTTACAAGGTGCAAAAAACAAGCATTCAGTAGCACAATAATATGACTGATGTTCAGCGTGGGGTCTTCCTGTTTATAGGTATTTCTTAATATCGTTGTTACTTAAGACTTATGACTCTGCATCTTACAATAGGAAGACTCTGTATGGTATAACTAATTGAAGAAAAGTGATCTGCTGTTAATACATCCAGTGGATTTACAGGTATTTTAGTGCTGGGGCTTAAAGGTAAAAAAATGCCATAAGACTGATTTAGATTAAAGGGAAAGGACTTGATTATGTCTCTGTATATGTACTGTATGATTTATGCCAAAGGAGAAGAATGTTACTGTACTTATTTAACTGGGATCTAATTCTCAGATGGTATTATGGTAAATTTGTAGTTTTATAACACTGTATTTTAATATTGTAAATATGTAAAATCATTTATTTACAATAAACCTTCACAGGAATAAGTTACATTTTAAAATGTATTAAAGTTATTTTGTAATAACTCTAGAGTTATCAATAATATTTCACAATATTCCGATTTAAATAAATGCAGTCTTGGTGAGCATAAGTGACTTCTTTCAAAAACATAAAAAAAAAAAAAAGATTGACTCCACACTTTTAAATGGAATTGTAGCTCAAACTATCATTAATAGCATTAACGTATGCATCCAGTTATATAATGAAACATTATAACATTATATCCCAACATTTTATTTATATATATATATATATATATATATATATATATATATATATATATTTGCTTATATGTAAATGTTATTATAGTCTGTTCAGAAACACATTAGTTTTATTCACATCATCAATGTCCATTAATAACTTAAGTACATCCCCCTCTGCAGCTGTGACAAGATCACAGGGGAAAACCAAAAACCACAGACCCTGTCAGCTTATAGACACTAGCACTGAGCACCATTAAGATTTTAATGATGCCCGTAGTGTCTACCAACAGAATTTTAAGAGGCACTGCAATACATTGAGACTCCTCCATATAGAGAACTGTGATCTTGCAGTATTTTTTTTTATCATAACTGGAATCTCAAGGTTTGTTTGAGGTTGTTTGGCAATGTGACTCTCATTGCTTTTGAGGTTGGCCACCTAAACTGCAATGTCAAATGTGCAACAGTGTGAACCATAAAAACAAACAGCAGCCTGGCCGCCGCATCGAGACAATGTGTTAAAATAGTGGTTTGTGAATGGGTGAGCAGCAGATGCAACAAACACAGTACCTTACTTCCTCATCTGCTCTGCCATTGTCGACTTCTGCGTTGCTGTTCAGAGGGTATGTATCTTGCCTCATTGTCTCAATAGACTGTTAAATTAAGTAAACTAGATTAAGTAAACTAATTTTAACATTTTAAATACATTGTTGTAAAAGATAATTGAAATGTCTTGCTTTCATCTGATTTTCTGAAAAGAATCACCATACATGTACACATACAGAAGTTTGTGGCTTGTTTGCTACTTTCAAAAGAGCTACAAAGATATACATAAAGTTAGAGATGCATAAAGTACTCCAAGTTAAACTTTAAAGGAGTGCAAAGAGGATTTATAAAATACATTTACTTATACATTGACTTTTTATTGGTCTGTTTCTACAGTACAATACAATAAAACTGTTACCTACTCAAACTGCAAACTTATGTAGCTGTTTACAGTATAGGTTCCATTAGTTAACATCAGTTAATGCATTAACACATCAAGTAACAACGAGCAATACATTTGTTATATTTAATCTTTGTTAACTTTAAGTAATAAATAGATAACGGTTCATTGTTGGTGTATGTTAGCTCAGGTCAGTTACATAATATTAACAGATACAACTTTGATTTCAATAATGTATTAGTAAATGTTGACATTAAGGACTAGGATTAATAAATGGAATAAACTCTTAATGTTAACAAATGGAACCTTACTGTATACAAAATTCTGTCGATATTTACTCACCCTCATGTCGTTCCAAACCTGTAAAACTTTTTTTTTCCTTTGGGAAAAAAACATTTTAAGTATTTTTGTCTTCATACGGTGGAAGTCAATTCGACACTAAAACTCTTTGGTTAACAACATTCTTCAAAATATACTTTATGTTCCACAGAAAGAAAGTTTTACGGGTTTAGAATGTTTAGAACATGAGGGTGAGTAAAAGATTAGATTTCTAAACTTTTTTGAATAATTACTCATGAATAATACAGAGTTAAATAGCTGAAAATGATAAAATCAGTGTAAACAAACAAACATGCTGTTATAATGATTCAAACATTCTTTAAAATGTAGTAGTGCGTTTAACTAAGACTAAAACAATGCAGATGCTTTTGCATCTATTCAGTAACTTTCTCACATTCGTCTTCCAGTATGTTTTCTCACTAGGAACCATGACGATGAACGCCACAGTCGACAACATCACCAGCCCCCCAGTGACAACCAACCCAACTTCAGAAGCCCCCTCGGCACACCTCACCGAGCACTTCAGAGTCGCCCTGACCATCATTTACACTGCAGTCCTTCTGGTTGGCATCACAGGCTTAACCGTCATGATCAGCTTGTTAAAAACCAACATTCGCTCGTTAACCACCATCGCCTTCCTGAACTTGATGGTCGCACACTTTCTTTTTCTGCTCACCGTGCCGTTCAGAATCTACTACTACGTGTCCCAAAAGTGGCAGCTGAGTCCGGGATTCTGTAAACTGGTCAGCGCCATGGTGCATATCCACATATACATGGTGTTTACCATCTACTCTATCCTTCTCACGGTCCGTTTCCTGCATTTTTACAAGAAAACGCAGCGGACTGAGTTCTACAGGAGGTTGCATGGGCTGGGCGCGAGCGCTCTGGTGTGGCTCATCCTGTTAATCATCATGCTACCCGTCGTGCTGATACAATACGGACAGAAAACCATACCAGAAAACCAGTGCTTCAGATTTGAAGATGAAATGCGTAAGAACTATGTCTACGCCCTGAACATGGTTCTATCCATCTTTATTATCACGGTGTCCTGTCTTCAGACCTGCATCCAAGTGATCATCCTGCGCTCGATGATCCTCAAGTACGGCCCCGCCAGCCGCTCCCAGCAGGAGTTTTGGGTCCAAATAAAAAACCTCAGCTTTGTACTCATCATGCTCACCTGCCTGGTACCGTACCACCTTTTTAGGCTACAATACCTGAACAACACTGACGACCTTCATCAGATAAATGAAGTGTTTCTGGCCATCACTGGGCTTACGTGTTTCGACATGCTGACGTTCACTGGGAAGAACATATGTAAAGTGTGCTGGACAAGATAAATAAAGCGGATAAATACTGAACACAGATGCTATTTTCCGCATCACTAACCATAAATCAGGGTCTGCAGATGGAAACTGGAAACCGTTTGGACAGAAAACGAGTGTTATAATTATAAGGTGAAGGTAAAT
The DNA here is from genome assembly GCA_021397915.2 of Tor tambroides. Classification (NCBI taxonomy): domain Eukaryota; kingdom Metazoa; phylum Chordata; class Actinopteri; order Cypriniformes; family Cyprinidae; genus Tor; species Tor tambroides. Next base: position 194,877 of record JAFVLL020014174.1, on the reverse strand, counting down.
GAGCATCAGCCTTAGCAAAATGTTAGCCGTTTTTCGCCAAAATACCATAGAAATTACTGCAAATATTGTTAACCATGGTAGCTGTGATTCTGAAAGCTTTTTACATTTTTTGAATGCTCTTCAAAAAAAAAAAAAAAACAGGCCTGTGTTTTGTTTTTGATCATGTAAATTCCAGTAGGCCTACCATGATAAATACCACGGTAGCCTATATATTAAAGCAACAATGTTACTACAGTAGGCTATCATCCCATATGTATGTGTTTATAATGACTGTAGTGATAAAGGTTATCATGGTATTCAAATCTGTCGGATGATTTGAAATTACGTTTGTTTTGATATCATGCTTTTTTTGGCTATAGAAAAGCAAATACATTTTATTTAAAGGGTTAATTTTACAGCGAACCTTTGACAACTATTATATTTACTCAATACACATAATAATTGAACTAACTTGAATGCATCTTACTGAATTTAAGGCCTACGTTCTCGGAATTTTGGTTAATCTTTTGGCAAGAGTATCTCAAATTTATGAATAAACGTTCTTCCAATAATAGACCGTTCATTCAATGTTGTGCTCTCAAAGCGTCAGCACAAAATATAGCCTACATCGGTTTTCTTTTCTTCTAACGTTTTTGAAACGTTATACTTATAGGCTACATGTTTCAGAACGTTTAGGGAACTTTCAAAAGTAGGCCTAATCCATAACGTTCCCAGAACGTTCCCATAATGATGGAACGTTCACAGTTTTTCCTCTAGTGTTCACATAACGAAGAAAAAATGGTTTTTAACATTCAGAGACCATTTCAAAATATTCGTACCATAATGAGAAATTGCGAACGTTCTTGACACATGTTTTTGTGAGCTGGGATGTGGTGGTATTCTTATCATGGAGATCATTTTAACTGGATAAACATCTATGTATTGCAAAATGGGTCATGATGAACATAAAAATCACAAAACTCTCTTTTAAGAGTTCTTTTTTCAGTATATGTCTAGAATTTAGGTTTTTCAAATTATTTAGCCTGTAACTCGCGACACGAGAACTCGCGAGTGATAGAGCGTCAGTTACATTTGGGCACGATTTTAGACTCATGCAAAAATGAAACCACTCGATGGTTTAAATATGTGAGTTTTAAATATGGATTTATGTTCAGTTATGTGAGATTCGACCTCTCCCTGAGAGAGAGGAAAATAGAGATTTGGCGCCCTCTTCTGATAAAATTAGAGAACGTCAAAGACCAGATCTGAGGTAGCCTAGTTGAAAGGTAAAATAATATTTCTGTAAAACTAGGAGTTGAGCCATCAGGGTTCAACCAGTGTTTATAAGTAGGCTTTTTTACTTGTTTTCTGAAAATAGAAAAATATCTGCTTCATATTTATGATGCCTTTATGATTGTCTTTAGTCTTCGTTTGTCTGTGTTCTTTACGGCGTGAACCCACGCACAGGCAAAACGATTCATGTCTTGTGTTTTATTGGGGCTAGTTACTGTTTAACATCTCCACCCAACTTTCAGTTTGTTTAGTAAATCGATCTAATGTGGCTCCTCCAACACCACCAAAAGTATTGTCCAATGTGAGGCTTTTGACATGTTAAACACTTCATTTGCTCTCTATATCAGCCTAAATATCATATTTATTAGCATAAAATTTTGACACATGTTCGTTTGGGTTTTGGTGGATTAATGCAAATCGTTGTTGGACGTGGAGAAGGTAAGACCAGATAGTTTTAAGTTGCAGTCATTGAATTGTGGGCCAGTTAAAGAAAAATCCGTTAAAACGTTTATTCCTTCCTTTTATGTAGTCTTAAACAAGTCCTTGCTACTACATTTTGACGGTAAAGAAAATATCGCTCGTGCAGTTGTGACGTAAGCATTCCCTAAATTAGGATAGTCTCTAGTTGTTTTATTTTAATTTTTCGTATTGACAAATAGAAATGTATAGGTGTTTCATAAAGAAAAGTAGAGGATTTTTCTGTTTTCTGAAATTTTATGTTGTGAAAACAAATAAGCAGTGCTTATTAAATTATTCTCTTTCAAATTTTATGTCCAATATTGCTGAAAAAATATTTATTTTGTATTTTACATTGCCACAATTATATTTTCTTTGCTAATTTAATACTTTTAACATTAAATATGTGCCTTAATATCATTTAAGTCAAATCGTAGCTAATTATTTCAGTTGCCTGTATAGAAGTGACATTAAAGGGCTCTTTTATACAAAACTGAATGTACTGCCTTGATATACTGTACTGTGAGTTTTTCAAAGTCCTGGAGTGATATTTTACTTCCAAGCAATTCTAGTTTGACCTTGAATTTATTTAACTCTTGAAGTGGTATGACAGGTCAACTAGTAATGTGGAGAGTATTTTGCAATATAATTTTAAGTACAGTATTCATCTCTCTGCATCGGAGCTGATAGTGAGGGGTAATGCAATCTATTGAAAATAGATGGCATGAAACACATGGCCTCACCAAACTCTTATCACGTGAACATTTGAGCACTTCCTCATTTAAAACATTGTTTGTTAGAGTGAAGTTAAAATTTAACTTGTGTGATGTGTATCCGTATAACTGTGCATACTGAATCTAACCTCAAGTCCTTCCATTTATTTAATATTTGTTTTCTTTTATTTTAATATTTTGTTGTCTTTCTGTTTTTGTTATCACCTCTATTGTACAGCAATGTTTCTATTTAGTTTGACTTTCTATAGCTGATTAAATTGTACCACAAGTACAGAAAAACACAGTACTTGTAAAACCACAGTTGTTCTAAAATCTAACAAACTCTTAAAGAAGCCAGATAGCAAAGTATTTCATTAAAGTTGAATGTTTGCGTTTGCACATGCATTGTACAGGCCTGATGATACTGCACTAATGTGTTTATTTTTTTATAATAATACTTATTTTTATTTTTATTTTTTAAAACTCTTAAAAGGATAGTTTACCCTCATGTCATTCCAAGTATGCATTTGTTTCTTCTGCGGAACACAAAATGAAATATTTTAAAGAACGTTGGTGTAAAAAATAAATAAATAAATAATTTCGGACCCCATTGATTTCATTGCATGGGCAAAAAAAAAAAACAACAACACTTGATTAATTTTTCAAAATCTCTTCTTCTTTGTTCCCTCCCAAAAAGTAATATACGCAAAAAAATCGGTAAAAGATTTACTTTGAAACAATGATCACCAAGAAATTGATAGTAAATTTCACAATTAATTAAAAAGAAATGGCAAGCGACACATTGAATTAAATGTGAAATGTAAAAGCAGAAAGACTCATTTTTAAAGTTTTATTTACATCAAATCATTTTTATAGTGTAGGTTTGGAAAGAAATGAGAATAATGTGAATAAATAACAGAAATTTCATTTTTGGGTGAACTATCTCTTTAAGAAGAATGGCTCATCAATGAATCAGAGATTCAAAATATTACATTCAAATAATTCTTCAGTGTCTCTTAATCTAATTTAAATAAATGTTAACATGCAAAACAGAATTTGTGTCAGACGAATGTAAGTTATGTCTATGCTTAGATCATTGCAACGGAATTCAGGAAATGCTAATATACCTCATTTAAATATATCTCAAGCTTGGAAAACTCCGCTGAAGTTCAGATCTCACCTTCATTTTGAAGTCTTTGTTTACAAATGGAAGCTCAATGGTGCTGCAGTCTTTGCCAGTTTTTGGTTTTGGGACGGTGCATTATTATGTAAGAGTGTCATTTTGCCTGAGTATAGGTCTTGTTGGTTGTGCTGCACCAATAAAACCTTCATGTTCCTTTGTGGAACAAATGGGGAATACTGTTATCTCTTCATCCTTCTGATAAGTATAGGATAAGGTGAGAAGATAAGTTCTGTTCAAGGAGGTGAGGAGTCTTGGCCAAGGCTCCTCCCTTGTCTTAGAAGACGACAAATCAGCATTCTGAAGAGATGGTCAACCTAAGGCTGCCCTCAGTTCTCTCTCCAAGAGACACTGTCCCGGGACGACTTTAAGTAGAGATAGCCAGGCAGGGATGAAGTTTTCACCAACTCCTCTTCCTAAATCCTTGTTGGACATGGATGTAGCCAATTACTGCGAGGGCCTGGACCCGACCTTTAGCACATTGGGCTTTGAGAACGCAGAAGTGCTTTATTGTGGTGGTGAGTGCTGTGCATTTTGTCCAAAATATGTGTTTTTTAAGTACTTTCGAAGCTGCAGATGCAGTTGATGCTGCTTGGACTAGTAAACAAATGATCATTATGCTTAAAGTTTGTGTTTGTTATAGTGTTGTTATTAAAATGTTAATTAAAGTCATGTCAGTTCACAGATTCTAACTGATGTGGGTGTTAATTTGGCTTAGTATGGCTGACTCAGACGTGTCTGGAGGGGACGGATGCCATGCCATGGTTTAATAGCTGTCTGAACTGTCTGGAATGATTCGTCCCAGCAGAATCATTTACCTCAACCTAAAGGAGATAATTGTTAGCCAACTATTTTGAAAGTCTTTCCATTCGGTTTAAAATTCAACAGAGGTTTCGCTCAAATCCTGAGAAAAGAGTTCTGAGTCTCAGGATTAGAGACTGGGATCTCCATGGGTTCATAGGTTGGGAAAATAGGACAAAATGGGGTACGTTTAGGTGTAAAGTCAATATGTTTTGTACAACTGCAAAGTTAATTTAAAGCAATACAAGAGCAA
>JAFVLL020014174.1:98756-190102 GCA_021397915.2 Tor tambroides | reverse complement strand
GGGGGGGGGGACGATAGGGAGGAGGGCGCTTTCCTGGCGCTCAGACATGAGGCCCAGGCACACAGCTCTCCCAACTTGCTCCAGAGGATCTTGTCCAAGCGCTGTAGGAATAGCCACTGCCAGGGGCCACCAATGGGGCTTTTGAGGGTGAATGAATGACTCTTCCTTTACTGAAGGCATAGGAGAAGTAGTACAGTAGCTGTTTTAGATTGGGTATGCATATGATGTTATTATTAATAACATTATCAACGCCATGATAGTACATTGGGGGAGACTGGAGGCAATTATTTTTCTTCATAATTCAAAGACTACTACATGTCATCTTGTGGTATAAGCAGCATGTATATGCGCCCAAAGTAACAGCAATATATTTGCATTTAGACAGAATTAATCATGACATTTAATATTTAATTTAATAATGTAGTCATAATGTTAGAAATTGTAACAGTATTTGAGGGAAATTGTAACACTAGAAAAAAATAGTTTAAATCATCTTAATAAATGTGCAACTCAATACAGTCAGTTCATATTTGCCTTAATACTGCACACTGTAGTATTGTCATAATATACATTTTAAAACAAAGTGGTACATTATAATTTTTTAAATAAGCTATATAGTCTTGAACTACATATTTTAAATAATATTGCCGTAATGTTCATTAGATATTTTAAGGATAATGTCTTTCAATTCAGGCATACATTTTTATTGCATAAATAGTATTATAACTGCACTTGACGACTTATGTTGATGATAATGTTGTGCAGCTATCATTGACGAAAATATTTTAATAATGTCTTTTTTATTTGTTAACATTTATATTATATTATATTATATTATTAGTCAGTTATGTTTCAAACACTATGATACAGAAAAAATGTTTCTTGAATACCAGGAAGATAAAATTAAAAAAATAAAAAGAATCTTGCTGTTCAGTGGCACAGAAAAAGTCTGATCAATAAACATGTCAAACTTGTCAACCACTAACATGTATTTAATGTAACAACAATAATTATCTTCCCATGGACCACTCTGGCTGCTTTTCTAGAACATCTGCCAAATCCATTCCCTGTACTTCAGTTTGAAATGAAGTGCTCATCATGCACACTATATATTATAAGATTAACTTTTTGCTACTGTTTCCTTTGAATCAGCCTCAGTAACTGACTTCTCTCAGTTTTAAGCTTAATAAGATGCCTTGGCCATCTGCTACACTTGGCTTACTGGTCACAATGACTTCAGCTTTCTCCTGGACCCTTATGCAGGGCTCTTACAGAACCTTATTAACCCTAATCCACTGATGCAGTGATTGTTGATGTCATACTGGTGTGCTACTGCATTTCAGAACCATCAAAATTGCAAAAGAGTAAATAAGTACAAAAAAGCATGCATACAGTCAGTCTGCACAGTGTTCCTCTCGCAGCATATGTGGCTGCAGTTCACCTAAAGAACAGCTGTTAGTCTGGAGAAAGACTTAAATCTGCCCCACCCATAGAACACAGTGTCCACAACCACCACCCCATTCACCAGGTGCCTCCTCACCAGGACAGCCTGTTCAAACAAGAAAAATCTGTCTTAGACCAGTTTTGGAGTTGCATCCTGTTTTGAGTTAACATCTCACAATTCTGACACTCTCAGAATTTTATAACAAAATTCTGACTTTATTTCATGCAATTTGTTGTTGTTATATATCATAATCTGGTAATTCTGAATTCTCAGTATTGCTTATACCTTGTTTATGTTCATATCTAGTTTATATCTGGCAATTATTACTTTTTTCACTAAGAATCACTAAATGCATTTTGTGAACGTAATATGTGATTTTGTGCACTAATGATATGAAATTGAATGTACCAAAGCACTTCTTGAAGGAAATATGCATGTTGTGATATAGTGTAAACTTAGAATTTTGAGAGAAAAAAAAATCAGAATTGTGAGATATAGACTTATATATACATATATATATATATATATATAATGTTATATATTATATTATGTAGATATATATTATGTATGAAAACAGAAACTATTATTTTGGATGCGATTAATCGCAATTAATAGTTTGAGAAATAAAGTCAGAATTGTAAAATAAAAAGTCACAATGACCTTTTTACCTTTTTATTTTGTGACAGAAACGGGCTTCCATACACTGTGTGTGCAGCAGAATCATTCATACTTACACTGTATATGAAACACAGCACACTATAGGCCTCTGTTTGAGTTTGGTGGCAGGGCCCCTTTTGCTCTTGAAACTCAAAAATCACCCATCTAAATGAGCTTATTTATAGCTCAAGCTTCTACAGTATAGCTATGTGCTTGGCCAGCTCAGTGTCCAAACTCTCAGCAGTCAGCCCGTCATAACCAGCGGAAAGGGTGACCTATATTAATAGACACCTTTGGCAGTGGAGCACCACGCCTGGGTTTCCCGCCTGAACTGTGGGTGCCTGCCAGATGACTGGGTCTGTCACTGCTGCGATAGCCTACCATCTGCTGTCTACTGCACACAATGGCAGGCAATGTGCACACAGACCCAAGGGAGGGGCTTCATGGGATGGCTCTGTACCACATGCTGCACTGGGGCACCTCTAAACACACACACATATGCATGCAAAGTGTGCATGGTGCTATTCCCACTCATTAGATTATATATGGAAGATCATTATTACAATTAAATAGAAATAATATTAGGAAAAAGAGTGACCAATATTCATTCAGGATGGTGTGTCCTAAAGTTTTTCAGAGAATACATTGTCATATCAGTCAGCAATGATACTAATTTACATTTGATGGATTTGATGTTTGCCCAAATTTCTTTCATCATTTACTCACCCTCATGTGGTTCCAAATCTGTATGACTTTCTTTCCTAGGAAGAACATAGATATTTTAAGAAATGTTCTTTTGTCAATACAATGGATAACCAAACCGTTTTGGTTACCAACAATATTCAGAAGAATGTCAACAGTTTAGGAACAACATGAGGGTGAGTAAAATGTTAGAATTTTCACTTTTGGTTGAACTACCTCTTCAAAAAATGCTTAATTTTGCGCAGGACATTACTAAAAAATCGCAAAACAGCCAATGAGTCAGATGTTGATTCAGTACCTGAAAGATTCAGTGAGTTCATAGTGAAGGATTAGCCAAGCGAGAACTCGTAAATTGAGTGATTCATTAAAAGAACCGACTCAAAAGTGCTATTTGTTCGCGATTCATTCATGACTGAGCTGTCAAAGAACCAGTTCATAAGAGTCGTTTGCTTGTAAATTGGAACACATTTGTTTTCCAGTCGTTATGTATATATATATATATATATATATATATATATATATATATATATATATATATATATAAGGATACTCGTTAACAAAGACTGAAAACTCACATTGACTCTGGTAGCTATGAAAAAATTAGATAAATGATTTTTTTTTCCATTGTGTCGCTGTAGATTCATCACGAAAAGAGGTACAGTTAGCTATTGAATTTCCATGACTTTTTCACTTTTTGTCATTACTGGATACAGATTTTTAAAGGTAATTATTCTCAATATAAATTAATAAAATATTATACATTTACTATAAACATTTTAGACCCGTGTTTAACTAGACTTTTATTGTTCCCAGTTCTTTTTCATAACTTCTTGTTGCCTTCGTCTCTTCCTTGAAACACATCCAAAATATATAAAACCATTACAAATATCACACATAACTATTACGGTAATTTTAAAAGCCGGCCAGTAAATAGAGAGTAATTTTCTTCTACTGGTAGACCAATAACCACGTCAATCAAGATCAAGGCTTGAATTTCAGCCTAAAGATTAAAGTTCTTTCTAAATTTACACATCACTGTCAAAGAATACAACAGGTGTTTGTTTTGCGTTGAGCCAAAATGGCTTCAGTAGCCGTCAAGCACTCAGTGCACTGTACAAAAGCCCAACCCAGCCAACCAATTTATCCCCAATCGGCCTTTGACATCTCTCAAGCCTGCATTGACCACCTGAAAAATACAATAGTAAAGTGTTCTCTAAATTTGAAAGAAACATATAAGAGCACATGTGTTATAGGCTTGTAATGGCCGTCAGCAGCAGAAGGCATGTCAGTGGGGCCTTGCGCCCCTCTATTCAGGGGAAATTGAGTGAATGGGCCTGCAAAACCAACAGACATGCAGAACAATAGAGCCAAAAGACATTATTTCATGGGCGAGTGGGCCTCTTTAGAGAGAGCAGCTGACCTGTGGAGAGCTGTGTTGTTCATGGAGGGTGTGGGTCCATGGACCCCAAGGGCAGAGATTGCGGCACCCCCCCTGGCCCGGTGACAGCGAATAGCCGTCAACTCAAGAGACCTCAACTTCCATTACCGCTGTAAACACCTGGCTTTCAGAAGAGAACAAGACTCCGTGAGGTCTTTCGCAGTGTGACATGAGCAAGAAGGTGATTATTAGCCAAAAAATTAGGTCCTAGCAAGGATGGAAGAGCTGTCAGTCAAAAAGTCAAATACTGTTTGAATCAGTTTCAGAGAATAACCCCCAACCTCTAAAGAAAAATACACAAGTGGCACATTTTGTAGAGCATATTTTTTATTTTTAGGTATGTGAATGACAACATGGCTATTGGCGAGTTGGTTGTAATATCAAAGAAGCAGGTTATAATTGTTCAGCGGAAAATAATGTCAAATATGTAACATTGCATGAGAAGTGAGTATGTCAGTTGAAGTGTGCTGCTTGTTTTCATGCATGTCACTTTGCTACATATTCTTGCTTCCCTCAAGTCTACAGAAAAAGGAAACACCAACAAACAAGACAAACATTTTGACAGTAAAATGAAGACAAACAAAGACATTTTAAACAGTTATCTACAATGTTACATGAGCCAAAATAAATTAATCTCTCAGTAACACAGATATGGCGAGGGACACAATGTGTAGTGTTTCTCTGAATACAGATGGTCAGTTTTGCATTCCAACATCTGGGTTACAATTAACAAAAATAAACTTTTTACAAAAAAAAATAAAAATCCTCAATTTGTGATAAAACCCAATATGCAACGCTAATACTGCCAAATCCTTCAACATCAGGGTTTTTATTTTGCTCAGACTAACTTATCATTGTGAATAACCTGAAACTATTTTACATGGGTTCTTTCTCATGTTAAAAAATAAAATAAAACAAGACATTTAATTCAACATTTCACCTCATATGAGAGCAAAGCAATTGTCCTACACTTCCTTCAACCGATTGTGCTTTTGTCCATTCCTGCTGTAACTCTCAGTAGCAGCGAGCAAATCCTTACAAATGTTTTTCCAGAGCGAGAAAGTGGGAGAGAGAAACTACGTTTACACCATTTTCCCCTTCGGATGACGTCCTGACATGTCAGTGTTAATGATATGTTTAAATACATTCAGCCACCAATAAAAAACCCCACATACAACAAAATGTAAACACTACAGAGGGCATAAAACAATAGATATTAATGACAAACCAACATTAATACAATATTTTCAAAAAGTGCAATTTCCCCACATTTTGGAGGCTGAATGCTGCTTGCTGCTACTTTTACGGTCAACCAATTGGTGTAAAGAGGACGGAACCTTTGAAAGGATGTTAAACTTACTGTACAGGCCAAGAAATTAGTGGCAGTGTTATTGAAATCAGAAATATGTAATGGAAGGTAGTCAAATCTTTAACAGAAAAGAAATATAATTAGATTTTCTTTATATCTTTGAAATAAATAAATTAGTAAAGATTTAATAAATAGAACCTACAGCTCTAAACGAACAAATCTCACCTATCTGTTCTTGGAACGTGTTATTTATAATGCAACATGTGCATTAATATCAGTACCAAACATAATTTTGGCTAAACTGAGAACATTTTCATAAGCAGCGAAGATGCTGGATTTAGACTTCAGTTGCAAACATGCAAGTCAGCGATTTTAAGCCTCTCCATTTCAACAAACTTCACTTTAGAGCAAAAAAAAAGAAGAAAAAAAAAGAGGAAAACAAAAATAAAATGTTCGAGGTACCTTCCAGTAGACGTTAACTTAGCAGATTCAAGCTATACAATACATTCAGTGAGTGTCCTACTCTTAAAAAAATAAAATCAAATAGTCGGGGTGGAACCTTTGTTACGTTTGGAGCGGAAACGATTACGTTGCAAGTGCTATCCAGTTACTCCTCAACACTGTCTCTGCTCCTCACCCTAACAAACAACCACAGTAGTGCAACACTGCTAGTGCTCCCCTATCCTTAACACCAGTCTCTAAAATCCTCTAAAAAAGAGCTTAAAACTATCTGAAAATGTCATTTAGGATTTTTTTCCTTCTTAAAAAAGCAGCCCTTAAAAATCAGCACACTGTCTACAACTAAAAATGGATAAAAATAGCTATTTTAAAATACCATTAGCTAAATTCTGCAAATCTAGTGCTATTTGGATTTTGACTACATATGACTACATTTCCATACAAGTGTTTTTTTTATCCTAAGCGGTACATTGTTATATCAGTAGGTGTTTAGCAAACATCATAGTGAGTGTTTCTGTTTCCTACACCAGATTGTCTGAGAGGTTAAATGTCGGTGTGATAGAGGAAAAGAGGAGGGTTGCTGTAGTGCAGTAGTGACGTTTAAAGGACGAGAGCTCTGGAAATGCAGGTGGTGGGGTTGGTGTTTAAGTAACGCCTGGCCTGCTCAGTCATGATCAGCTGATCCTCCGTTTTCCCAAAAACCACTGCCTCCCACTCACTGTTAGCCTGTTGGATATGAAAATAGGTATTTGAGTTAGACAAAGTGTTATTATTGGCAACTAAAACCAAAGCCATGAAAAGCGGTTTTCGTTACTTGAAGTTAAGCTAGAAAAAAAAATCAATATTAGATTAAAAATGTAATTAAAAAACTTGTTTCTTTTGTAACCAACAAATAAAATAAGTTGAAGTACTAAATTACTAAAACTAAAAAAAAAAAAGAAGTAAAAGCTCATTGAAAAATATGAACAAATACTATAATAGTATATAAATAATACTAAAACTAAGTCAGCAAAAGTCAGTTATGTGTTTCTACAAGCACAATGGATATTAATAGGTTAATGTCACATCTGATTCTTTACTTTTGGTGCTAACAGAACAAATGAGTGAATTACCGGAGTGGGTGTTTGGTATGGTGGGCTCCTTTGGGTCATGTTTTCTCTCTTGTCCTGTGGGCTAAGGGAGCGGACTATTGAAAATGATTCCTTCAGTGATCCAGGAGAGCAAGAGTTCTCCTCTCTCTCTGTCAATGGCATCATTAGCATGGATCTGGTCAGTAGACCGTCACTGCGAGACTAAAAGTGAGGCGAAAATGGTGGGTGAAGAGGGGAAACAAAAGCATTGCAAACTCAAAAACACTAATGATGCATCATTAGTCTGTAAAGTAGGATAATGGTCTTACCGCTCCACTGTTGTTTATCTGCTGTTGTGGAAACAGTTGTACATTTAAACAGTCTTTTTCCCAGCTGTCCAATACCAAAGACTTTCTCACTTTCCTTGCAGGAGCTTCCATCTGCTGTGAACCCCAAATGACACAGTTTGAAAATAAAAACTAGTGTTCAGCTTAAGAGTTATCATTAGATAAAAGCTGTTGAACATTTAAAGTGCCCCCATTATGGATTTTTTGAACATTACCTTTCATGCAGTGTGTAACACAGCTCTAAGTGAATGAAAACATCCCGCAAAGTTTTAAATCTGAAAGTGTACCGTGTATAAAGTTATTGTCTCTCAAAAGAAAGAGTCGACTCTGAATCATTGAAACGAGTCGTTTTTAAAACGAATCCCAAGCCGTTTCATGTTGACGTCAAAATGAAACATTAGCATAATGCCCGCCCACTTGCTGCATGCACAGACCTGGGAAAACGTGGATTTTCGCCTTGGTCTGAATGAAAATGTAAATTTATTCTAGGCCACTAGGTGCAGCTTTTGGAGCGTTAAAAGCTCACAAAAACTGCTTTAAATGAAATCAACCAATCACCACAGATTAGTGTCACGCAAAGGAGGAGTTTGGAAAAATGAATCGTTGAACGAATCGTTTGGGAGTCATTGAACAAATAAGGTAAAAATAAATGCACATTATAAGAAAATAAAATAGTTTTTTGACCTTGCCTGCATGTCAACCTGTTGTTGGGGATTCCCAAAACCAAAATATGAACCTTTCATAACCCATAATAGGGGCACTTTAAACTGAATGTGTAAGAAATATGTAAGAAAGTGGCCAGTACCTCATAAGATCTGTACTGAGGTTGGTTCTGCATTTGTGTGAAGATGTCAGCCCCGGTTTCCTCTTTTAGAACCTCTCTAATGTCCTCCTCAAGAAGTGCCAGTGGTTGGGGCTGAACACACCAACGTAATATATCAAAAGGCAAATTAACGAGTGAAGCACCAGATAAACGTATGAATAGCCTTTATAGGTGAATCTTATGTAACCTGTCTAGTCAATATTTAACATCGAAATTCAAAGAAAATGAAGATTTTTACAGTAGTCAACATTTGAAGTGGATCAAAACCTTTCATCAATGTTGTCCTAAAACCAAAACAATACCCGTTCTTGTCTTAGGAGAACTTTGATTAACTTTTTTGATCCACTTCAAATTTTGACTGCACTCTCTCTCTCTCTCTTTCTATATATATATATATATCTGTAGGCCTCTTAAAGTAATAGTTCACCAAAAAATGAAAATTCTGTCATTAATTACTCACCCTCATGTCGTTCCAAACCCGTAAGAGCTTTGTTCATCTTTGGAACATAAATTAAGATATTTTTGATGAAATCCCAGAGCTTTCTGACTCTCCACAGACAGCAATGCAACTGACACATTCAAGGCCCAGAAAGGTTGTAAGGTCAGCGATAAAATAGTCCATGTGACATCAGTGGCTCAACCTTAATATTATGAAGCTATGAGAATACCTTTTGTGAGCAAAAAAAAAAAAACGACTTCAGTTGCATTGCTGTCTATGCAGGGTCAGAAAGCTCTCAGATTTCATCAAAAATATCTTAATTTGTGTTCTGAAGATGTACAAAGGCCTTACGGGTTTGGAATGACATGAGGGTGAGTAATTAACGACAGAATTTTCATTTTTGGGTGAACTATCCCTTTAATAATGAAGCAGCTTCAAGAGTTTTTTTTTCATTTGGACTTACCACCATTCTTAACGGGCCGTGCATCTTCTCCTGGGCAGCCAGGGCGTTTTTGAAAGGAGTGGGTGTTCTTGGAGTGTGGACTATAATATTCTTATGGAGTTTTGGGGTTCTAAAACTGAAGACAAAAATAGTATTTAGTCATTTCTTGATACTGAGATTGTCAGCTTGAGATTCTCAAACAGGTGAAGAATAATGCCTGACCCTGCGTTCTCCTTCTGGTGTTTTGGTGTGGTCTCTCTCTGGTGGGGTGTGTTGAGGAGGCATTTCTGTCCACACACTGGAGTGGATGTAAGAGCAGGATTGTCGAGGCTCAAGGGCTCACCACCAGACACATTGAAGAACTAAATGGGGAAAAAAAAAGTTGTAAATAAATCCACACATTTCTGAAAGGTGTTTTGTGTTATTAAATTATGCCATACCTGAGAGGGTGAGAATGGCAGGCCTTTAACAGGGGTGTTTTTTGGTGAGTTCCCACTGTTGTCTATGTATGCACAGCACCTTTCATCTGCAGGGGACTGATCTCCTCTCTCTCTCCTCTTCTTTCTCATGACGGACAGTGGTGGAGAGCTGAATCTGTTCATGTAGGTGTTAGAGAGAGCCACAGACTTGCCCTGGTTCACTGCGGCACACTGCCTGCTCATCGCTGGGACAGTGGGAGCATTTATTGGATAGGCCAAGCTTTCTGTGCATCTCTCCAGGGTCGTACAAACATCAGTGGAGTTAGCGGCCTTCGGAGAGGGGCCTCCCTCAGTGAGATCAAAGCTGGTCACATCACTCCAGGCCAAAGGATCCTGAAGCATCAGAACGCATATAAAATATTTACCTTACTTTTCATTAGGTGGCAAGTAAAAATATGCATCTTTGATATCATTTTACTAAATTGAACTAAACTAAATTTATGATGCCTATCGAGTAAGCAGTATTGATATAAGTATACTTTAGAGTATTTAATAAGAAATACCGTAAAAAAGTGATCATTTACTCACCCTCATGTCAATCCTAACCTGTATGAGTTTCTTTCTTATGTTGAACATAAAATTAGATATTCTGAAGAATGCTGGTAATCAAACAGTTGATGGTCCCCACTGACTTCCACTTATTTCCATTGGACCAACAACTGTTTGGTTCTTCAAAATTCTTCAAAATATCTCCTTTTGAGTTCAACATAAGAAAGAAACTTATACAGGTTCGAAATGACATGAGGGTGAGTAAGCGATGACAACATTTTCATTTTTGGGTGAACTATTCTTTTAAGTTTAACATAGTTTAAGGTTGTGCCACTTTCAAGACCAAATCCAATTTAAAAAAATGAATTTACCATTTATTTTTTTTAGGGATGCACAATACAGGTATGGTGCTATATCAATTATTGGACAAAATTCGTTTTTTTTTTTAAATTGATCAGTATAGGTCAATATTGATATTTAACTGTGCATGCTTATTTCTCATATTTTCTCCTATTCTCCTAATGCTCACCTAAAGTTTTTTTTTAAATAATTCAGTATGCATGTTAAATGTAATCTTTCTCAATTAAAATATTAATAAAAATATCCATATTGTACATTATAATGCTGTGAAAAATCACTTGTAGCCTTTAAAATAATTTATTTTAGTTTTTGATGTTTTAGATTTATTTAGACCAAATAGAATAGTATTTTAATATTGACCATTTCTCAGTTATTAGTAATAAATAATTATAAACTTACTGGTATTGGAAAGAACTGTTATATTGTACTGGCCAGAATTTTAATACCATCCAGAATTAACCATTTTGATAAAAACATTAATGCAATATTAATATTTAACATGTATACATTACAGAAATATTCAATTTTCATAAATAATAATAAAAATACACTATATAAATACACATATTGTAATACATTTTTGTAATTCTCTGCTTACCGAGTCAATAAGCTCCATGGTCTCTGCAAACTCTGGGATGGTCTCTAGTGTGGACAGCACAGCACTGGCCTCAGCAGCCAGGAACTTGCTGGGAGAAACAGGCAGAGGCATCATAGCAGGCTGGCCCTCCTCTAAACGACACAGCTCGACCCCTCTATCCTCCACACTCTCTGTGGTGGTGACAGTATCATCGGGCAGGCTGTCCGACCAGCTGGAGTAGCTCTCTGGATTCTGTATAGAACCAAACCATTCATGTCAGTGAGGAGAGATTATGATTAAAAAAAAAATCAAATGAAAAAGATAAAACTGCAGCAAGGTGGAAGGGAGAGTTAACAGACATCTGAGTCAATAGACCTACACTAATTCACTTATAGTATGTGAGTTTCATATTACTTTGTGACCATATGCTAAAACCTGTAGTAAACAGTTATGATATTAACAGAACAAAGAAAACAGTTTAACAGTTCTCTATGATAATGATACACTGCACTCTTGCTGACAATTGACAAGGAAATGGTGAATAATTAATTAAAGCCATTAATTTTCACATAACCTACTAAATGTATTTAGAACAAAAGGAATGAACAAAGAAAAACATTTGTAAAATACTAATATATAATAATACATGCTAATTTAAATTAATATTATTTACAATGATAAGCTGCTATATGCAGAAAATAATATGTGTAGTTAAAATAATTTTGAGATAACAATGATGAATATAATACAAATAATAAGTGTATAAAAATATTAAAAAATAAAAAAAAAAATATTTAAAAAAAACATGCTTTCATGCCTCAAAGCAGTCATTAGCTGTAGTTTTAGTTAATAAAACGACAAAGGAGGGTATGAGGCAGGGAGGCAGTGAAGGCGGGTAGGATTTGCTAAGCAGGAGAGACAGAAATGAGGTAATGGGGGAGTAAGATGGGAATGAAGGGAGGCGATGGGACCTATGGCGCACTATTCTACACGCACACACAGTGTTTCTTACACGAGGGCCCGACCGTCTTCTGACTTCACTCTCAGCTGACATTAGCAACAGCTCTAGCTCCTTAATTCTTTTCTCTTTGTCTGGGTCGTCATGGCACGGCTGTGAGGAAGAAGAACCAGGAGGAAGAGGCGGAAAGAGAGACCGAGACACAAAGTTTACTGACAATTTCACGAGACTTTTATGAGGTCCTGAATTTCACCAAGCAAAACCATGCCTTTTAGGACTTTGGTATTATATTACATTAATGCCAATATGTTCCAAAACCTATTTTATAATCCATACAAATTCGTAAAATTGCATTGGTGAAATTCATATAAGGAGCAGTTTAACACCACACCACACACATGCAGATTAAACAAATATACACAAACACATGAGATTGATTTTTTTAAATTAATAGAGAAGACAAACAGACTTCAGAAAGCAGAAGAAGAAGAAGTTCAGAGAGATATAGAGGAGACTGAAGCATGCTATGAGAACTGCACCATGGGACTTACCGACACAAAGCTAGAGATCTCGACACTAATGTTTTCCATACACTGGCTACTTTGTGAACCATATGGATATCTGGGTGGCTGCCAATCAAAAACAATATGAAAGCTTGAATATTAAATACTTCACATCTGGTATGTATTATATTAAACATGAATACAGATTCAGTCAAAAATTATTGTTAGATTAACAGATTATATGAATAATCGATACCATTTTGTCTAAATAAAACCACACAAAAAAACAACAACAAAAACTAAAATTCTCACCTCTGATTGGCCACTCATGATCATTTGATTTTGGTCATGTTGATATTCCACAGATGGACTGGATTTGGGTCGTTTCTTCTGGCCAGGGTCACTGCTGTAACTCTTGCTGCCCTCCTGCAAGTAACCCTCATGTTCCACCTTTCTGCGCATGGTGGAGTTCCAATG
This sequence comes from Tor tambroides, assembly GCA_021397915.2. Classification (NCBI taxonomy): domain Eukaryota; kingdom Metazoa; phylum Chordata; class Actinopteri; order Cypriniformes; family Cyprinidae; genus Tor; species Tor tambroides. The sequence continues at coordinate 177,129 of JAFVLL020014174.1, read as the reverse complement.
ATTCTTAATGGAGTTGTCTGTCCTATAAGAGTCCAGTAAGGTAAAGGTCATTTTCTGACCTATTCTTCTATATTCTGCATAGGTTTTGAGTTAAAATATAACTTTTTACCGTCCAGGAAGCAGCTTTGAGATCTCAGCCCAGCGGTTGCCCAGACGTTTATGAGCTTCGTAGATAATGCGATCCTCTTCCTGGGTCCAGGAGGATTTCTTCACTTCGGGGTTAAGGTGATTGTGCCAGCGCTCTCGGCATTGTTTGCCTATGCGGCCCTGTAAGTGCTTGGCAATCACTGACCACCGTTTGGGCCCATACTTGTGAACCAGCTCAATCACCTGTTGAGATGTAAAACAGATGATCAGAACACAAGAGACACTGAAGAATGGGGTAATGGATGCTAAATACAGTTTTGGTGAGCATAAGAGACTAGATTTATATTAACATTATGAGCTGAATAGGGCAAAAAGTGATCTTTTGTGTTTAGAACAGTGTCAATTCTTCTGGAATGTTGTCATGCAACTTCTAAACAGTGAGTTGTAGGATACTGCAACAAAAGCTTTCAGTTCTTTTGGTGGTAGAGGGGGAGGACAATGACTTTTGCATTCTAAAACTCAGAATCAAGACTATGAGATCATCACACCCCGTCCAAATCCATCATCTTTCGCCATTTATTCATCCATCTCTGTCTTCCTCTGAGGACACAGAACACCCGGCTCATCTTACCCTCTGATCCTCCTCTTTTGTCCAGGGTCCTTTCACCAGCTCCGGGTTGAGCACCTTTTGCCAACGGTGCTGACATTGACCATCTGTCCTTGTCTGTCAAAGTGCAACAAAATCCCACATTAACACCTGCAGCTAATACACATACACCTATAATAACAACTTTACTAACAGATAGGCCTGTCACTAATAATACAACATACATTTAACAATAGATCTGCTGAAATTCTATCTAGTCTTTCCTTTGCAACAGTATTTTTCAGTCTAAAGATATAAATTAATATGATGCTTTATAGTAAAATAGTATAGTATGGTACAGTGTGGTAACATTTAATTTAATCTGAAGTCTTTTAAAATATATTTTTGAAAACTGGCTCCTCTAGAAAGATTAATATGTATGTGAAATAATAAAAATATCACTTCACAGCTGCACTAAAATATTCTAGCCACATTTTAAAAATGCTTTCAAAGTAATGATTAAGCATTTGATTCAGCAAGTTACTTACTGGGAAATAATTGGCGATTAATTTCCAAGCATCGGTTCCGTGTTGCTCAACAAGCTTCTTTAGTTTCTCATCCTGTGCATGAAACAGATATCATGAGATGTTCCACCTCAAACACAACTAGCAAGCTGTGAGAGCAGAACTAACATAACTTTTGCAATTCCCCACCCTTTCTTGTTTCATCACAGAAACCTAAAGCATTTCCAAATATTATCCCATTTGAAGCTTAAAATATCATAGACTGCTGTTCAAAAGTTTGCAGTCAGTAAGATTTTTTAAATGTTTTTGAAAGAAGTCCTTTATGTTCAACCAAAGCTGCATTTATTTGATCAAAAATACAGTTATATTTTTGTGGAACCAATGATACATGTTTTATTCAGGAACTTCCGATAAAAGTAAAGTTCAAAAGAACAGCATTTATTTGTAATAGAAATATTTTGTAATATTATAAATGCCTTTACTGTCACTTTTGATCAATTTAATGCTTCCTTGCTGAATAGAAGTATTCAAAATTTTACTGACCCCAAACTTTTAAACGGTATTGTATAAGAAAGAATTAGAATTATTATAGAAATGCATGCATAAAATACCTCATCCCGGGACCATTTAATTTTGCACAGGGTCTTTTTGGAATTCTTGGAGTCTCTGCTGTCAGGGTCCGTAGAATGACGTTCATCATCCTCATCTTCACTGCAGCCATAAAACACAAACAGAGAATACAGAAAAGGAAGAGTCAAACACAGTTTCCTATGTGGTCTAATTGGACAAACATTGTCTCACAGCAGCCATTACTCTCCAACTGTCTGTCTGACACAAACCGTTGAGCAGACAAGCATGATCACTCATCTGTAGATACAAGATGCAAACAGTTTAGAAAAGCAGCCAGCTCGTTAAACAGGACATGCCTAAGAGTAATTACTCTGCAAGCTGGCAATGCAAGCTACAAAAGTGAATTCAAGCATTATTCAAATTATCCCAGTGCATTAGTTTGCATTTTTATTTATTTGAATATTATTTTTCCCATTATCCAAAAAACACATTCAAGTCATGTCCACACAAGTAAATCAAAGTGACAGTCACTTTGCCCAAGACTTCAGTCTACAGGAATGCCTTGTTGCCTGGTAACATTTCACCAATGCAGTGAGGTAGACAGTATTTAATCAACACCATGCACTGGGTAGTTAAGTCTCCCTGGGATACCAGAGCACAAACTTAATGGAAACCCATTTATCTGATGCTAATAGTGACTATCAACATAAACCAAGCTCAAGCCTTATTTGCTGCAGAGCTGAAAGATTTTCTAAAAGAGCAAGGAAGGAAGTCTAATCATTAATAAAAAATGCAACAGCACATTCTATCAGAATGCCTTGCTGCAAAGTCTAAAGTTGTGAGGAAATGTGTTTAGATGTATTTTTAGGCCAAAGTCCAACTTTGACTAAAGCGGTACAAATATGGAAGTCCAAAATCCTTCTTGCTTTCAGTCTGCATGTTTATCATAGAAACATTGGCTTTCAGAATTACAAGCCACCTGATGAATGAAGTGTTTCATTTAAGAAACATGCTTTAGTATGATCTCCACTCTCAAGGACGGGGTGAGGTGATGAACAAGCCTGTTTTGCTTCAGAGGTGATTTGCTTGCATCATTCAGTCAGGAGGCAGGCCAAAGCAATGCCTGGCCAGTTGAAGCGCACAAACAGGATCTGGACAAACTACAATCCTAGTCTCTCAGATTAAGGCCTGCAGCTGGTCTCTCTTTTGAAATTACATTCAGATATCTTCCATCAATATGTGACATAAATTTATCAACCCCCGATTTAATAGCAACAAAGAGAGGACAAGGGAGAGTGCACACACTCATACACATGTCGGGTTTCCATGTTTTATGGGATCTTTCCATAGACATAAAATGGCATTTTTATATTGAATTTTTTTTTTTGAAATTTAGTATGATTTATAATTGCCTTTCCAAAAGGAGACTGAAAAAATGTCACCAAAAGGTCAAAAAAATTCAGGTATTATTATAGTGAATACCAAGGCCACACACACACACACACACACACACATTAAAATCTCCATTCATCCATTAATAACATCATGTTTTTTTAGGTACAGCAACCAAGCGCTACGTCACCTTCCTTTATAAACATCACCATTTGGAAAATCTGACTAGATGTGAATACAGTGCTTGTGTGCCAAACATTACGCACAAGATGAATATACTTACTCCTTTATTACAACTCTAATCCACATGAATATATAGTCTAATGCTTTTTGTTTACCTCTAAATATACAAATCTGTTTTATCAGCTTTTTAACATAATATTAATAATACTATATTAATTTCTAGCAACTATATTATATGGCAAATGCTTTCCCTCCTTAATCCCTCCAAATCAGGCTGAATTATAGGTTTTATACATTTTCAGATATTTATTTGAGTGTAAAAGTATAACAAACGTGTAGATTTTTACAAAGAGTAAGATACAACTGATTAAATATTCACGAACTGCCTTGGTAACCTAATTTTATACATAAATGTTCATGGTCTAATAATGTTATTATGTAATAACCTAACTATAAAGGCAGCAGGACACAACTGTTTCATCTAATAACATAATCCACTTTCACTTGCACCTTCCCTTATTTCTGTTTTGTGATCACTCTCACTTGTAGACGAATTTAAACTTTTTTATTTACTAGTGACTAGTTTTGTTTAATTTTCGGACCAATTTTACTTCAGATATTATTAAATAGCCGGTTAGCATGCTAGTACTGTTCAATAGGGGACAGCTAGGCTAACCGCTAGCATTCAGTATAACACAATAAACTAAACTTAAACATTTGAAACTGTTTGAGAAATGACATTTGGTATGAGGAATCATGATAGTAAGTTAGATATAGCTATATATATTTTTTTTTTAAACGCTTGAGAAAGTCTTTCAATCATGATCAACCTTGTGGATCAGCAGGTGCAGCATGTGATGCGTCACAGGGATCGGACTGTTATATAATGTTTAATATCACGATTTACTAACATTTTACATGATATCGTGTAATTAAATATTTAAGTATTGTTATTTGGAGCTTTACTGTTGCCATAGCAATTTCTGTTGTTACATAAATAACTCATCTTGGAAACTCCAGATATAAACAATCTATACGATCTCCCGATGTTTTGTACGTTGGCCATCAACATAAGATCTGTACATTTGCACACAATCCATAAGATAACAATTATTATGCTTATTTAAATTAATTTAGATTTTGATTAGATCCATCATCTCACCTGCGAGACTTCATATTGGCCATGACAACTGTGTTTAAGTCCAGTTCTTTTCAAAGGGAAATGTCTTTAAAACATCCAATGATGCAATTCTTCTTGAAATCAAAACACACAGCTGACATTTATCCGCACATGCTACTGTCACACATGTGTCTATTTTCCGTGAAAAACTTCAGATCCGTACAGTCACATCCCCGAGAGCAATAATGCAATAAATATGACACAACGAAAAACGTCCTTCCAAAATGCTTGTTATTAAATAATAAAAGTCAATAAAGAACACTTCGAATGCGATCTCAAAATGGTGAAGGAAAAAAATCCACAAATATAACTCTGTGTTAGTCTTGCGCGCCTTGATCGCGCACACACCCCTCTGTACTGTCACTCTGTACTGTGTTCTCAGCGCGTGTGTTTTTTTCCACTCATTCTGTTTCATTTTTTGTCCATCCCGCCGAATCTCGCGCCCAGCCTTCTTCCGGAAACGGGTTTGAATCTGCGCACGCGGCCTCGCCGCTGATTGGTGGAAAAAGGTAGGCGGAGCAGCGCGCTCTTGTTGTTGAACAGCAACTGGTCTGTGACACTCGCTGACATCCTTTTTATTTGCATGCAGCTAGTGGTAGTATGAAATTACTTTACCGCTAAAACTTTTTATGCTTAAATAAATAAATTAAAGGTATTTTGTAGTGAAGAATACGCTTTGCTGCAGGTTTTGAATCTTATAATTTACAATAAAAATATTTTTATTGAACATATCACAGAGCTTTCTAATTATGTAACGTTAAGTCCATGCTGCCCTCTTGCGGATATTTTGTGATTTTATTTTGTCTTTGGAAAATTAAACATGAATATATCTGCTTTGTTTAACATAAAATGTATTAATAAAAAAACAAACAAACAAACAGACAAATTACTTACAATTGAATAAATTTTAATAAACGTTTGTCTCGCAGTGTTACATATTTCCTACATGCTTTGCTATTTTAGTTATGATGAATTGCACTTTCAACATATTGTATTTCTACTATTTAAAATAATTTGAATATATTTTAAAATGTAACTTATTCCTGTGATTTCAAAGCTGAATTTTTATTGTTATTTTTATTACTCCAGTCACATGATTCTTCAGAAATCATTCTAATATTCTGATATGCTGTTAAAAAAAACATTTTTATTATTGTTATTATTGTTGAAAACAGCTGAGTAGAATTTTTCCAGGTTTCTCTGATGAATAGAAAATTCAGAAGAACAGCATTTATCTGGAATAGAAATCTTTTGTAACATTATAAATGTCTTTATCATATTAAACTGTTAATAATAATAATAAATGTTTTTTGAACAGCAAATCAACATATTAGAATGATTTCTGAAGGATCATGTGACAACACTGAAGATGATGCTGAAAATTTAGCTACGTATATGCATGTATATATATATATATATATGCATATACACACACACACACACACACACACACAAATAGTAATAATTAATATATTTAATAATATCCTGTTCTGCTGTTCTTTTTTTTCTGTCTAAAAGTTTATAATATGATATTATATATAGTTGTTACAACAGAACCTAAAAAAGTAAAACAAATATGAAACAAATATAAATAAACATAAATAATATAATATAAAATGTGACTACCAGTATGCGTTGAGAGTTCTGCCGCTAGATGGTGCCGTTGTTTATGTTCCTTTACAACATTATTATTCTTCGTCCCCCGCGTTTAGTCGCGTGACTGATTGTTTCGGAACTTCGGAACAAACGTCAATGTGTCTTTATTTCACTGGCGGCTCCTTGGTAACATGATGAATGTTGTCTTTTCAGTTAAGCTGGGTCAATATTTAGTTCCCAGACACGCCGAGTTTGAATTTTGAATCGTTGCACTTCCTTTGCCTCCCGACACGTCACTGGAGCCAGTTGGATGGAAAGAGTGAGAAAATAACAAGGCAAGTTATGTCTTTACTCTCTTTGAACAATCTGAAGCACGCGAGTGACTCTAGAAGTACGTCGGTGGTTGTAGTAAGTTTTGGCTGTAACAGGTCCATTCTCCGCAATAGTACACAAATGTACATTACGTAATAAAATTATTTATTTATTTAAAACAGGCTAGCCCACTGCCAGAAATACAGAGCTCTGCAAGAAAAGAAACAAATTTAAGACACAGTCAAAAGGAGTTTGCTTTGTAGCTTTGGTTGGTTTCAGTTTACAGTACTGTTTCTGACCTTCGCAAATGTAGTTACAAGAAAATCCTTATTTACAACATATGGCCATCAGGATTTAGAAAATTCATTGTAATTTTTTCAGCCATTCATTTCATTTGAATGTGTTGTGCAACAGCAGTGCTAATAGTGCTAATACTGGACACTTAACTAATATGTATTGGCAAAAAAATATGTTGTTCAATATGTAATTATGTAATATTATTACATTAAATTGAATTGATTTGCATATATGTTCCTACACCATTTTTAGAAAAAAAAGCATTCCGTTTTAACTTAGAGAAATTTCATGGAATAGTGGCTTATTGGGAAATGAAATTATGAGTCTTACTTGGGCTAGTCTGTGTCATTTAGTATCCATTAGGAATAGCCTATGCAATGTTAACAGTTGAAATAAAAATGATATAACCAACAAGTGAAATATTCACCAAGCCTTCCGTTAGAATTTTTTATTGGAAGGCGAACTGGCATAAAGAGAAACATTTACAGTTGGTTTCTTTGACACATATTTTACTTATGGGTTCAAATGCACTGTTGTTTTAGATTGATCTCTTTTTAATAGTGTAGGATTACTTTTAATACGAGATGAAACCAGAGAGTTTCAAAGACAAACCTGTACTGATGCATTTTTGCACAGCATGAATCTAGATTTTAATGTGTGACGTGTCTGTGCAAGTTTATTCTTGTTCCTTTGTACTTTCTTTTTGCTGCTCAAACCTGTTTGGCTGTTTGAGTTGTTGTTATAGGATGAGGTCATATTTAATAACATTTAGAAACATTTTGACAGCTCCTAATGATGACATTAACTAACTGGCTATAGTTTCTTATAATTGCATAATAATGAGCCTGAATCTGTTGTATCCTTTGTGCTTTTTTATTTTGTTCATTTGAAATATGCCCTTTAGAGTGATCTTTCATTTCTCATGTCATGCATAAGGAACCCGGCTTCTAGTTTCAGTTTTAAGGTGAAGTGACTCTTACTTGGCTCAGACACTGGAACAGACATTTGAATGAATGCATGCTATGTTTCCTGTTGACTGTTTTTAGTTGAACAAAACATGAGACATCTTGTTTGCAGGTAAATCATTAGGGCTGGGCAGAACAGTGAATTAATTTACATATTTTAAACCAATACCTACGTATGCATGCACGCACATGCACATTTAAACATGCATGTGTGGTTACAGAAGTAGTCCGTTAAATCATTAAACTATCCAAGTTTTGAGTAGTTGACCACATAGGCAAATAAACCTGTAACATTCCTCCAAGTTCACAGGAATGTAGAAAAATACAGATCACAGTGATAGAGTAAACGGTGTCTGCAGCTGCTACAGTTGTTATCTCATCTGCACACATTTAGTTTGTATTTCATGTCACGCAATACAATAAAGAGTAATACCGGAGGGTTTAGAACAATCTCACTGTTTGTTTTAAAAAAAATTAGTATTGTATTATGTATAAAGACGTCCATTATTCTATAAAATTGTCCGTTCTTGTTTCTGTATTGTTTTGGCGCTCACTATTTGGATGAGGTTGATGCATTCAAAGTAACCACTAAATCCAGCATTTCTTATATATCTTTACACAATTATTATGAATTATTGTTTTATTATTTATTAATTGTTAATCAAATTTTTTGGAACATAATAAATCTTTTTTTGGTAATATATATATATATATATATATATATATAATTAACATATTAATTAAATTAATATTAAATTCTATATATAATTAAAGTATTCATTACTTAATTAAATACAATTTCTGTTTCCACCTTATATATAATTGCATATACTTTTATAAATATATATGTATATATAAGGTTAAAATATAAACCCTCAGAAAAATATAAATCTTTCTAATATTATATTTTTTTTGACCTGGAATCAAAGTAATATTGCTGCTGAAAATGCTGCAAAATGAGGTTCCTCTTGGCCTTTAAATCTGCATCTTGTAGGTCCAGTACAGCATTATCTAAAAATACCTCTTGTACCTCAGATGGGAAGGGGAATGTCGCCCACCCGGTGAGCATTCGTGTGTTGCGCTTGACAGAGGGAGTTTGTGGAAGTGGCATATGAAAGAAAAACGTCCCCGTTTGCTCCCTCCCAGTTGGAGAGAAGCAGAGGGGAGGATAAAAGAGAGCGAGGAAAAGAGAGGTGGAGACTCATCGCTTGGCCGCCCAGACTGAGGCTCCTCTCTGTGTTCATGCCACACTTGATTAGTGACTATGAGTGGCCTTCCCGCCCTGTCATGCAAGGCCCAAAGAGCCCTCTGAAGCTAAAGTAGACGATGGACACTGCTGAAAAGAGAGCTTGGCTGTGGTAGAACATCTCACTTATGTTTAGGTATGTTTGTGTTCTGTGCAGGACCAAAATGGAGAGTTCCCATCAGAATCAGGTGTGCCTGAGAGGCAGGAAAGAGATCTGAGGACCTGTTGGATCTATGAGCCGTTGCTTGTGAGATTCTGAGAGGTCTCAGGATGGAGGAGCAACCCAGTTGTCCCAATGTCAGCATTCCCTGCTCCAATGAGCAGAGAGACAAGAAGAAACGCTATACTGTGAGTGACCTCTGATGCTCTTATCTCCATTTTGAGAGCTCTGGCTCACTATGTTGTAGCACAGGATATGTGACTGTTTTAATTCTTGTTTTGTTAGGTTTACAAAGTAATTGTCAGTGTTGGAAGGCATGAGTGGTTTGTGTTCCGGAGATATGCAGAATTTGACAAACTGTACAACACAGTAAGTAAAATGAGTTGTAGTCAATGTGAAAAGACAAGCAGACTCCACTGTAACTATGATTTACTTATGACCAATTAATATAAAATGTAAAACTGATAATCTTTTTGAAATTTATCTTCAAAAAAGAATATGCTTTTATGCTCACCAAGGCTGCATTTATTTAATCAAAAATACAGCAAAAAGAGTAAAATTGTGAAATATTATTACAATTTAAAATAACTTTTGCACATTTATTTGAATATATTTTAAAATGTAATTTTTTCCTGTGATGGCAAAGCTGAATTTTCAGCAGCCATTACTCCAGTTTTCAGTGTCACGTGATCTTTTAGAAATCATCCTAATATGCTGATTTGCTGCTGAAGAAAGATTTCTTATTATTATCAAAGTTGAAAACAGTTGTGCTGCCTAATATTTTTTGATGAATAGAAAGCTCAAAAGAACAACATTCATTTGAAATACAAATCTTTTGTAAAATAATTTGATCAATTTAATGCATCCTTGCTAAATAAAAGTATTCATTTCTTTAAATAAATCATACTGACCATAGACTTTTGATAGTATTGTATTTTTTTGAAAACAATAATGTGTCTTTCTGCAGTTAAAAAAACAGTTTCCTGCTCTGAATTTGAAGATTCCTGCTAAGAGAATATTTGGAGACAACTTTGACCCAGGTATTTTACAGTTCCTTGATTTCTCCTGAAATAAAATGCATATTGTGCAGAGCCCACTCGAACTTATGTCATCTTGTGCACATACATTAGTGATTTTGCTTCATTTAGCTTAACAGAGATCATGTGTATTTGCCAAATGAGATTATCCAACAGTGTTCCATACAGAAAATCAACCATGCTAAATCCGCCCTGCCCCGAGCCCATAAAATCTCTGTCCTTGTTTAATGTCATGTTATGCTCTCAGACAATGTGGCAGCAAAACTGTGTGCATAAATAACAGAATGAATATGCACACCCAAGAACCAATTGTATTTAGCTCATGTGCGACCAATTATGTGGCCAGTATGTGGTCAGAATCTTTTTCATGGGGAAACCATGGGTCTGGTCATTGGAAGCACATGCAAAATGTTTGCGCATGTTGTAAAGTCTTCTCCACCATTTGTACAACTCTCTCTCTCTCAGCTTTTCTCTCTCCCCCTCATTCTTTCTGGATGATTGCTGCTTTGCTGGACAATAGCAAAATCTAATTATTTGGTGCACATTTTTACAGTAGTGTGCCATGCTGTACTGAGAGACTGAGGCCGTTGGTTTTGATAAGTAACTGATAAATTAGTTATTTCCCGTAAGAGGTGATGGTTATCATGAGTAGTTCTCAAAAATGGCTCTCAGGTCTATTCTGGTTGTGGGCAACATGATATATCAGACATATCAGATGCTTATATAAGCACTTTGGATGAACCTCAATCATACTCTCCTGTATTTTGGTGTAAATGTCACTTGCTTGAAGTTAGGCAAATGCCAGTTTGGACAGGTTGCTTGACATCTGCAAAAACCCTGCAGAGTTAAAAAAAAAATTATCCAGACTACATCAAATATGGGTTTACTTGCAATGCGGATAAACATGGTTTGTGTTTACTACAAAGTGTTTAGTGCAGTGAATTATTGGCTACCAAAAGCATGAAACCAAATTCAAGAGGCATTTTGAAACCAAAATTGTACATTATCTTATTTAGCCTGTGTCATGGTAATAATTTTGTGCAGTTCATAATAATATCATTAAATTCAAATTAAAAGTACACACATGAAAAGTGTAGTGTTGGATCACTACGTGATGAACTTAAAATCAGGCAAAATCAGTGGAGAACCACTACTATGCACATTTTCATTTTTTTCTTAAGCTAATTTGCAGCTATATTTTGTATTCTTAGAGTTCATAAAACATAGAAGAGCGGGGTTACATGAGTTCATTCAGAAGATTGTGTCCAATCCACAGCTCAGCAGCCAGTGAGTATATCAGCCAGTTACTGTTGCTTCAGTTTTTATCACCACTCACAGTGTCAGTGCATCTAAATGTATGTAAAATTTGAGTGGGCTTTACAATGGAAACGTGCCAAAACCAGCCACAAGATATCTCTCTGAACTTTGAGTACAAAGCCGGTTCGATTGTATCTTGTGAACCCGTGCCAAATAAAAGATGCTTCTTTTTGATTCTCTGTAAAATTTGCCATGGTTACGGTTCTTGTTACAGAGAGCTGTTGATGTTAGCTCATATTCCTCCTCACAGCTGTGGCTTTGTATCGCCTCAGTCAGACCTCTAACATGTGAATGTTCATCTCAAATGCGCAGTCTCGATGTCAAAAACTTTCTGCAGATGGACAAATCTAAAAACTTCTCTGATGCCTCAGAGGATGAAGATGACAAGGTTGGTATATGTACTAATATTATGTTTTTAATATATAACATTGAGTAAGTGGTCTTCATACTTTTCTTTTTGTCTTGCTTTTTAGCTGTATTCACTGGCATTGAATGTTATATAGTTATATTTTAAGCATTTTAACACGCTACAGTTATTGGTAAATGTATTATGTATTATGTTTTTAATATATAACATTGAGACCTTTCTAAAGACCCGAGATGCAAAAAAGCTTGTGCTATAATCTCTATTATGCATCCTTTTTTTCTGTATACAATTATATTTTTGTACTGTACAGATACAAATAAACTCTAAATAAATAAATAATGAGTGCATGTTTTACTACTGCTACTGCTACTGCTTACCTAGTTTTGTCATATCTCTTACAGAGTACCTCTACCTCTAGAGATATAAACCTAGGGCCATCTGGAAATCCACAGTAAGTGATTTATAATCATTTTAAATAATTTATTGCTTTTGTATAGTGACAAATATTTTATTTTATGTCATAATTTAGATGCAAAACATCCAACTGGTAGAAATGAATGATCTATAAGCTTTAATTTTAGCCTTAATCACTGTGTGTTTTTCCACTAGCGCAAAGCCCACTGACTTTGACTTTCTTAAAGTCATAGGAAAGGGAAGCTTTGGGAAGGTAAGTTTTCTTTTTAAATATAATGCCTAATGATAAAAATGATCTGAAATGTGACTTTCACAGTTCGTGAGAGAAAGTGGGTCACTTGTGTGTACATTTTGAATCAGTTACTGAAAGCTCTGAATGTGACTGAGCTTTAATATATTCTCTGTTTTCTTTGCTGTACGGTTAGCCATAGTGTTTGTTTCTGAGCCACGGACTCTCCATTTAGGAAGTGAAAGTTTCTTAGTTTTAAAGTCAGAGCTTGTCTTTTTTTTATGCCCATGGGCAGCCGTATTGGAAGGTGAAACTGTTGCCTAACCCACCGTGTTCTCTCCCACACAAAGGTTCTTCTTGCAAAGAGGAAACGGGATGGGAAGTGTTACGCCATCAAAGTCTTGCAAAAAAAGGTCATTTTAAACAGGAGAGAGGTAATGATTTTCTTTGTTTTAATTCCTAAACCTTTATTCACGCTCGCTCTGTTATGTTCTATGACATTTGATTAATGAATTCCCTTGAAATTTTTTTTCACGCCAGCAAAAGCACATTATGGCTGAACGTAATGTGTTGCTAAAGAATGTTAAACACCCCTTCCTGGTTGGACTTCACTATTCCTTTCAGACAACTGACAAGTTATACTTTGTCCTGGATTTTGTCAATGGTGGAGAAGTGAGTATTTGTGGTTGAGAAGCTCAAGGCTGATGTCTGCCTTATCACATCTCAAAAGCCACTGTTTGGCAGATTAAACCAATGTGTTATAAATATAGCTATTACTGACCTTGAAGGGACAGTTTACCCAAAAATGAAAATTTTGTCATCATTTACTCATCCTCATTTTGTTCCAAACCTGTATGACTACCTATTTTTGTGGAACACAGAAGAAAGATATTTTGAAGAATGTTTTAAAGGTTTTTATGTGTACAATGAAAATCAGTGGGGACCTCATTGACTTATATGTGACCCTGGACCACAAAACCAGTCATAAGTGTCAATTTTTTGAAATTGAGATTTATATATCATCTGAAAGCTGAATAAATAAACTTTCCATTGATGTATGGTTTGTTATGATAGGACAATATTTGGCCAAGATACAACTATTTGAAAATCTGGAATCTGAGGGTGCAAAGAAATCAAAATACTGAGAAAATTGCCTTTAAAGCTGTCCAAATGAAGTTCTTAGCAATGCATATTTCTAATCAAAAATTAAGTTTTAATATATTTACGGTAGGAAATTTACAAATTATCTTCATGGAATATGATCTTTACTTAATATTCTAATGATTTTTGGCATAAAAGTAAAATCGATAATTTTGACCCATACAATATATTTTTGGCTATTGCTACGAATATACCCCAGCGACTTAAGACTGGTTTTGTGGTCCAGGGTCACATATATGAGCTCATACAGGTTTTAACAGACATGAAAGTTAGTAAATGTTTTTTTTGTTTTTTTTTGGTGAACTATCCCTTTAACAAGGAAATGCAGGGGATTGTCATGTGACATTTAAAACAGATGATGAAGCCAGTGCATGACTGTTGCTAATTTATGGTCATTTTATTGGTATTTTGCATGGTTCCTATTCACTAGCTCAATTAGACCACTGGTCTGACTTCCTGTTTTTAGCTAAAAGTCTGCTGACGATATAACATCAGCTAATGAAACATCACACAAAAAATTACTAGCATTGTGAGGCAGGCTACAAAATAGCCATGATGTAGCTGTTTTCTGCATTTATTCAGTGAATATTACAATTTTTGATTCTTTCCATTACAGCTTTTCTTTCACCTCCAAAAAGAGCGGACCTTTCCTGAACCCAGAGCGAAGTTTTACATTGCTGAGATGGCAAGTGCTCTGGGTTACTTGCACTCTCTTAACATTGTTTACAGGTAAAAGCAGCTTTACTACACGATCCCTTGTCTAGAAATACGCAGGTTTGGTGATTCTCGAATGATGTTTAGCTGTTAAAGTGTGTGAGAATTTCCAGAGGCAGTGAAATGTTTAACAGACGCATTCTACACCTCCTCCCTCCTATGGTTTTCTCAGTTGCTGCCCAGAATGTATTTGAAAAATTTTGATTGGTGAACTGGCTTAATTGTAGTCATTTATAATTACACTCACGTGTGAAATGGCCATCATGAGAGCATAGTTTCCATTGACCGCAAGGAATTGCTCTTCATATGAATTAAATGCATTATGAATAGCTTGTCTTGTTATATTATAATGCATATAATTCATTGTTATGATTTTTCGATTGTGGAATGTTTTTTAGTTGAATTGTTCCTGGAAACATATGACAAAATGCTAACAAGTTAAGTGTTCTTGTGTTCCCAGGGATTTGAAACCAGAAAATATCCTGCTGGACTCTCAAGTAAGTGCCCCCCTTTTTTTCGCACTTTTATCATTGCCAGAGCGTAGCCGTTCAACGTTGAGAGAGTTCCAGGGGAAACAGAGTAATCTACCCTTGCTGTGAAGGACAATAAACTCTTCTGATTTTCCGAGACGAGGTGTACAGAGTGTAGCTTTGGCCAGCCAAATGAAATATTGCAATGAAACTGAAGACTTTTTTTTTTAATTTGTAAGAATGCTTGAGATTAGTTTTATTTGTGCATTTCCTGTCAAATCTGATGAAACTGTGAGGTTACAAGGCCCTGACAAATATTCCAGTCAGACACAAGATTCTTTGGCTCTGTGAAGAATAGGCCTTTTGTGTGGTGACATGCTTCCTGAAAATGTTCCTGTTGGCATCTTTTGTCTGTCAAGGGACATATAGTCTTGACTGACTTTGGACTGTGTAAGGAGGGCATCTCCCAAGCAGACACAACGACCACATTTTGTGGGACACCTGAGGTATTATATAATATAAATACGATGGATGAATGATGCTTACTTTACAGTTCAAAAGTTTGGAGTCAGTAGGATTTTTTAGATAGGAAATTAATACTGTTATTCAATAAGGACACATTAAATTGATCATTAAAGACACTTATAATGTTAGAAAAGTACATTTGTATTTGAAATAAATGTGGTTCTTTTGTTCTGTTTCAAATGAGCTGGGAAAACTGTATCACAGTTTCCACAAAAATATTAAGCAGCACAACTGTTTTCAACATTAATAATAATAATATGAAAAAATGTTTCTTGAGCACCAAATCAGCATATTAGAATGATTTCTGAAGGATCATGTGACACTGAAGACTGGAGTAATGCAAATGGTGAACATAAGAGACTTCTTTTAATAACATAAAATCTTACAAACCCCAAACTTTTGTGTATTGCCTGTTTTCGATTTTATGTTTAAAAAGTGTGTTTAACATATTACTGTGAAATGTTAAAGTAAATATATTCTTTTAAATAGTTGTTGAATTTAAAAATAAACTTACCACTGATTCATTTTATTAAATTGTTACTGATTTGCTCATTGCGGTTTCCTAGATTGAAACTGTGAACTGCGACTAAACTTTAAGCTTTCGGAGGGTAGAATAACATAGTGATTTTAACGCAATAATTGCTGTCTCTTGTTGTCACGATAGTATCTAGCTCCAGAGGTACTCCGGAAGCAACCCTATGATAACACTGTGGACTGGTGGTGTCTGGGTTCTGTGCTATATGAAATGCTTTATGGGCTGGTAAGTTACAAATAAACTGTGAATTTGGATAGTTTTCTCTGAAAATGTATGAAATGAAGCTTAAATCTTGTTTTACCTTTGTCAACAGCCTCCGTTCTACAGCAGGGACACACATGAGATGTATGACAACATTCTTCACAAGGAACTTGTCATGCGCCCCGGGGCATCCACAGCTGCCTGGTCCATCCTTCAGGCCCTGCTGGAGAAAGACCACACCAGGAGGCTTGGCTACAGAGATGACTTTGTGAGCTATTGAGTATTGATATAACACCCCCTGGTGGATGATTTTGTAGAATATTTCAGTAGCATCTCAAAAGGATTTCTGCAGTTTAGTTTCCTGTATTACATTCAAGCAAGCAGTGTTGAATTGAAAATATCTTGGAATATTAAAAAGGCCTTGTATGTTATATCCCTTTTGTTGCAGAATGAAGTCAAAGGACATGAATTTTTCTCATCTATTAACTGGGATGATCTTGAACAGAAAAAGCTTCCTCCTCCCTTCAACCCTAGTGTGGTAAGACTTTGTTCAACCAAAAATGAAAAGTTGCTGAAAATTTACTCACCCGCCTCAGGCTATCCAAGATATAGATGGGTTTGTTTTTTCATTGGAAGGGATGTGGAGAAATTTAGCATTATATCACTTGCTCACCAATGGATCCTCTGAATAGGTGCCGTCAGAATTAGAGTCCAAACAGCTGATAAAAACACCCACGTGGAATTCCAATAAAATTGATTCATGTTTGTGGCTGTAATGTGACAAAATGTGGAAAAGTTCAAGGGGGCCGAATACTTTTGCAAGCCACTCTATTTTGCTAAAGTTTCAAAAAACGTATGCATAAGTGTATTAAAAGAGTTATCTCTCTTATGCTGTCATGCAGGAATCCCAGTATGACATCTCAAACTTTGATCCCGAGTTCACAGAGGAAACCGTGCCAAACTCTCTGTGCTTCTCTTCAGGGCAGTCAATCGTCAATGCTAGTGTTATGGAAGTTGATGATGCCTTCCTGGGATTTTCTTACGCTCCACCATCAGAAGATTCTTTCCTGTAAGGGTGGCGCTGATAATGGCGATCCACAGAGAGCTGAATGAAACGTCTGTGATCGCTCTCTCTCTGATGAAAGGGAAGAATTTGCTGAGCGCGATGTCATGATCAGATGGTGGACCTTTGTGTTTCCTAACAGAAGTTTTGGGATGCAGGGTGTTTCAAACTTTATTTTTATGCATAGATAACATTATATTTTGTGTAACATTGAACGCCTTCCCTGAGAGTTTAGCTCAGGAGCTGAAGTATTGATATTTTTTTCTTTTTTTGTAAGAATTATTTTCAAGGGCTGATGATATTTGTAAACAAAATATATGTATAAATAACTCTTACACTTGATTGCTTAAATACTGTGTAGTATATGACCAATTGTGTTCTTGTAGTTTAGTCTCTTATTAGAAATTTGCTATGGAAAAAATGTTCATATAATGTCAACACAAGCAATTAAAAAATTGCTGATTGACAAATTAATATATATTCCATTTATACTGTTTAATATGTATGTGAGAAAATAGGCAGAAGCTGTTTTGAAATCAAAATGTCTTTTGATAAACCCTGTCAGGGTTTGGGACATCAACAGTCATAGTACAGTTTGAACTAAACATTTGTGGCTATTTTCATATTAGATTTTAATAAGTTAATAATAGCACTTAAATACTGACAATGACCCTGTAATAAACCACTGTTTCATTTCCCGCACCTTTGATTATGAGATGAGACACCACAGTGCCTACTGACTTATGATATGACCTTTAAATGATGTACTGTACAAGTAAACACCTTTTCTTGAATTACTGGGCTGTCACCTGATGCCTCTCATTTGCATATATTTTTGCATGTGTTATGTTACCAAGCTCAAGCAAGACACATCTCATTTGCATATATTAAGCATGCGCTTCCCGCCCGTAGCCTACGTTTCGGAAATATCCTTTTTCAAAGGAAAGAGATAATTAAGTATGTAAATATATGTCGTGTGGGTTACCTAAACTCACTGAATATGGCACCGCCTTAAAGACTTTTATTTGTATGTTGTAGACGCCTTGTTCGAGGCTATGACGTGATACATCTCATTTGCATATTGTATACTACGTTATATTGTACGCGAGCTTCCCGCCCATGTAGCTACAGAGCCAGCGGTGCATTTCGGAGATATGGATAGTCTGCTTTCTCTAAAAGAAGCAATAATAATTTATTTAGACAGAAGTGGTGGGTTAAGTAAACTCGTGGAAGACTGTAAAGTCTTTAAAGGTTTGTTTATAAACTTAGATGCCTTATTAGTTAATTAGTTAATTCAGTATTTGAATAGGCCTACTTACCTCAGTGAACAGCAGCTCGTGAGGGCGTGACAGTCCGGGGTCCACATCTGTTTTTATCTAACCTAAAGTTGATTATTACATTTAAATTAAAATAACAAGAAGCCATATCTTCATGACTTTTTACACACTGAAAAAAGGGAAAAAATTCTTTCAGATGCACAGCAGATGGAGGCCGTGTATCGCTTCAGTTTTGATGTAAATCCCTCAGATGTGCTTGAACTGGACGCCACGCTGGGAGACTGTATACTGCACGACCCTGTCAAAGCCGTGTCACTCTTTCAGTCAGTGAGTTACACAAATAAAATATACAAAAAACCCAACTCATTAGTCCGTTACACCACGCTTGGTTATCTTAAAGCTTAGAATCTATCTTCTATCAACCAGAGTTGTCTGTCGGTGAAATGTGTGGAAAAGTAAAAAAAAAAGAAAAAAGAAATATATTTTATTGTGCTTAACATATTTACATCTACTTTGTATTGAAACAATCAACTAAGAGTGCAGTGGTTATTTTTCAGGTTTGTTATCTGTCTATAAAAACACTGTCACTTATTGACCACATAGAAACAGAAAAGCAGGTGAGGATCAACTTAATTAAATGCAGATTTCACTTATATTTACATTTTTCATATGTGTGTGAGAAAATATATTTAGCTATACTTGAATTTCACGTTGATACACATCAGTGCATAAAAAGTTTTTTTTTTTTTCTGTATAGGTTAATGTTGTTTTAAGGCCAACCCACTTGCCACCTTTTCCCAACTATTGTTTGGATCTCTCCGAGTTTCCCCGAGCGTATGGTCCAATGAGACCCTTAGCTTTGGAGGGCCTTGTAATTGCCATGACACGTGTCACCAAATACACACAAGGAGCCAGATTTCTCTGTGCAGAAGAGAAATGCCCTTGCTCTACAGGTGGGTAATGTTATTAATTTGTAATGGGCTGTATTTGTAATTGATGTCTTACACAATTTGTCAATTTGTCCAAAGGGTTTCATCATATCAGAGTTCATGCACCAGGTGCCACAGAGTCTGCCACAGTTAGGAATGATTTTACCTGCTTTCTCTGCTCTTCTCCGCTGAAAGAGGATGTGAAGTCTCGGGTTTTAGGGGGTGAGACAACAACATTAGTTAAGACATAAATATTATATGGTGTATAAACTTGAATCATGAAATGAGTAAAAAATCAATTTGATTAAAAAAAAAAAAACCTTCAGCAAGGATGCCTTAAATTGATCAAAGGTGACTATTAACATTTATAATGTTATTATAATTACAAATATTTCTATTTCAATTAAATGGTGCTCTTTTGAACTTACTGTTTATCAAAAAGTCTTTAAAAAAGCCAACAGTTTTCACACACACAAAAAAGAATACACACAGGAATAAATTGCTTATAATATTTAATTACATTACATTTTTGAATAGAAAACATTTTAATTGTAATAACTGTTTTTACTGTATTTTGGTCAAATAGGCTATGACTTCTTTCAAAGACAATAAACATTTTACTGACAAAAATCATATATTGTATTTGTACACTTTTTAAAAGACAGGCCATTTTTTAATCCACAGATAAACAGCTAGTTGAGCTCATTCATGTGAGAGCAGTGGATGTTTTGGGAGTTCATGATGCTGCTTCTTTAAGATATCAATCTGTCACCCTTTTTCTAAGAGGTAAATGCTTTTTTATCTTAAATTACCCCTTCTTATTTTTTACGGTATTGCAAATAATCTTTACTTTTTAACTAACCTTTAGGAAATAATCTAGTTACTTTGTGAATCGTTATGCCTGATTAACCTTGTTTTCATAATGTTGAAGCAATGCTCTCAAATAAATAAACTGCTGAAACACATTCACTCACAGTGTCTTTCAGTATTAGATTGGGTGTTCCTGTCTCCTTCAATAATATTTCTCAGTTAGCCAACTGGAGTAACCACAGATTCTCTGGACGGTATTAGCATATTGTGTTGACCTAGTATTAGTCTGGAATTCAATACGTCAGGGTCCAGTTACTGAACATACATGTTAATAAATGTAAGGTACACTCATTAGTTGCTACAACCCATAGTGGATTCATTGTTTAAGAGAGCCTGCAGTGTTTCTCTTGGCAGTTGTGTAGGTGGTGAACATGTTTCTTAAATAATAAGTGAAGACTAGCTCTCAACTGTCATTGTTTTGTTTCTCTTAACGTAATTAGATGAACTGTGCAACTCCATGAGAATTGGCCATCTGTACCGAGTTGTGGGGATTCCAGCTCATGTGCACCAGTGGCCCAATGTTACCTGGAGCATAGAGGCTTGCAGCGTCCAACCATGGACCCCCAAATGTAAATCCTTGTTTTGACTTTGATGGTATAAAAACAACCAGATTTATCCACAGCATGTCAAAGTCATTTGCTCCTGACTGCCTTTCACAGGCCCCGGTCTGGTTAGCAACAACTTCCAGAACCTTCAGACAGCCGTGGCCTGTTCCCCATGGAGGTTTGCTGCCATTGTAGCCAACTCATTCGCTTCCCCGATGATCCCACCTGGACTCTACAACACATTAAAACTGGGGCTACTTCTTAGCATGGCGCAAACTGAAGATAATCCGGACTCTCCCAACCACTTGGATGTGCTTGCTCTCACCAGTGACACTCTAATCATTGACAGGTCAGGGGTTTTCAAATAAACATGTCTCTTTAGATAATGGTCATCAAAATATGATGCGTATTATGTGCATATTTATTCACAGATTGATGAGATATAGTCTGCCATTGGCCTCACGTGGCATTCATCATACACTGACAGGAGAGCTGTTGGCATCTCTATCTAGAGATGAACATGGAGCTGGTACCGCCAACATCCATGCAGGTTCAGCTTTGCTGGCATCTGGAGGTGTTTGTCTGTTGGGAGATCTCACATGCTACAAGAAAGACAAGATGGACATGCTTCAGTCTGGTGCCAATTGTTTAAATTATTTCTATCACTGATGAAGGCATAAGAGAATACATTGTACATGCATTTTAAGCAATCAAGCAAAGCAAACCTATTTTTCCCCTCAGCTCTCGAAAGCAGAACTGTGTCTGTTTTCATTCCTGCCAAGAAATATGGTGATGATATGGACCAGCAGCTCTCCTTCGCAATCCAGTGCAACTTTTGGGCCCTAGCTGATGCTGCTTCCCCCTCCAAGAGGACAGCCAGATGTGATAATGTGGTGCTGGGTTCTGTGGTGGGTTCATATCCAATCTAAGTCAAATTGAGCTTTTCCTCAGGAAATGAGATGGGAATGTTATTCTGGGAATTTTATAAGCATAAAGTATATACCACAGGACTGATCAGATGTAGAGGGAATGTAGGAATGCTTCACAGATGACCCCACCTTTTTCTGTATTTAGGAACAGGAACCAGAGACAATGCCATCTATTTTAGGAGAGTTCCTCATTGTGCTCATTTGTGTCACTAGCCAAATTGCACCCCAGTAACTCCAAATTGTCTAAACAATGACTTGGTTTTATTTTATAGTACCATGTCAGTGCTTCTATATAGAAGTCATGGTTTTGCAGCATCTGCTTTTCTTACAGTGATTAAGATTTTTATATAAATGCAGGAAATGGGCTCAGTTCCTCTTCAGCTTGCAGAGGCGTTTGGACTCGTAGTCCAGTGTCGAGAGACAAGCAGCAATCATCCACTCCTGTCTATGACAGTGCATACCCTGAGACAGGCCATGTCCCCAGGAGAGCCCCTATATCCAGCATGCATGCAGTTTACAACACAAGACTATAAAGAGGTCAGTCAATGCACACTACAGGTCAAATTTCATTCATTCAGTTCAAATTATTCTGATTGGTATTCTGTGCTCAGGAAACATTTCTTATTATCTTATAATATTGACTTCCTTTCTGAAAGATCATGTGACAACTCTAAATTGTAATATTTCACAATATCGTTTTTTACTGTATTTTGATCAAATAAACATATTATGCTTTGTGAGCATAAAAGACTTCTTTTATAAAACACAAAAGCTTTATTCCAAACTTTTTTACCAGTTGTATATAATAAACTGTAATTGGTCTGTTGTTTCTTTAGTAGTTTGAAACATTTAGAGATCTCAAGTAATTTACATAATGTAGTTAATCTTGGTTACATGAAAAAAGCCTGCTTTTTTCCAATCTTGAATATTTTCTCTCAGCTCTTGGCTCATGCAAGGGAACTAAAGGTGAAGATGAGTCCTGAGGCTGAAAGGATGATCCACAGCTACTACATGGCCAGTCGCAGGGTTCGCTCAGACTCAACACAGAGATCCACTGTCTCAGTCACTTCTGTCAAACTGCTGTAAGCTCTACGAAATCAATATAAAATACTGACAGCTACACATTGCTCTCTTATTAGCACTGCTTTATAATACCACTAGATGGAGCAGTTAAATAAGTCTACAATTGAGCACTTACAGTTTCCAATGGACTGTCAGCAGATTTTGTGTAACAATATTTACAATACCATGCCAGTTTATTTAGAGATACAGTCTGTTCTAAGACTGTAAAATTTAGCTAATAAACAGCCAACAATTGGTATCAAAAAAAAAAAATTATATATATATATAGTGCCTTGCAGAAGTATTCAAACCCCTTCAATTTTTTTTTTATGTTGCAGCCTTACGTGAAAATGCTTTAAATTACTTTTTTTTCCACAACAATCTACACTCCACACACCATAATGACAAAGCAAACAACAGGTTTTTAACATCTTTGCAAATTTACTATACATAAAAAACATAAATGATTCCATTGCATAAGTATTCAAACCCTTATCTGGGACAGTTGAAATTTAGCTCAGGAGCATTCATATTGCTTGTAATGTTACTACACTTTGAGTGAAGTTAACCTGTGTCAAATTCAATTGAATGGGTATGATTTGGAACGGCACACACATCTTAATAAAAGGTCTAACAGCTGAAAATGCATATCAGAGCAAAAACCAACCCCTGAGGTTAAAAGAACTGCCTGTAGAGCTCAGAAACAGGTTTGCGTCAAGCCAAACATCTGGGGAAGTGTTCAGAAAAAGTTCTGCTGCATTGAAGGTTCACAGAATCACGCAGCCTTCATTATCCATAATGGAAGACATTTGAAACAACTAGAACTCTTCCTAGACCTGGCCTCTTGACCAAACTGAGCAACTGATGGAGAAGGGCCTTGTCTAGACTGGTGACCAAGAAGCTAATGGTCACTCTAGTTGAGCTCCATGATCATACATGCAGATGGGAGAAACCTACAGAAGGACAAACATCACTGCAACACTCCGCTGATATGGGCTTTATGACGGTGTGGCCAGACTCAATCTTCTCCTCAGTGAAGACACACAAAAACCCACTTGGAATTTGCAAAAAAAGGCATCTAAAGGACCCTCAGACTCTGAGAAACAAGATTCTCTGGTCTGATGAACCTCAATTCTAAGCATCATGTTTGAAGGAAACCAGCTCTGCTCATCACCTGCAGAGTACCAGCCCAAAAATAAAGTGTGCTGGTAGCAGCCTCTGTGGGGCTGTTTTTCAGCGGCACGGACTGAGGGACTCCTCAGCGTAGAAGAGAAGCTCAACACAGCAAAATACAGAGATAGCCTTAATGAAGACCCAGTCCAGAGCATTCAGAACCTCAGACTGGGCAGAAGGTTCACCTTCCAACAGGACAATGACCCTAAGCAGACAGCAAGAGAGGCTTATAGACAACTCTGTGAATGTCCTTGAGTGGCCCAGCC
The DNA here is from genome assembly GCA_021397915.2 of Tor tambroides. NCBI lineage: Eukaryota > Metazoa > Chordata > Actinopteri > Cypriniformes > Cyprinidae > Tor > Tor tambroides. The sequence continues at coordinate 152,947 of JAFVLL020014174.1, read as the reverse complement.
ACAGCCTGGGATTGAACCCAATCAAATATTTCTGGAGAAACCTGAAAATGTGCATCTGCCCCCATCCAACCTGACAGAGCTGGTGAGGTGAACAGGTGAGGTGAAGAATGGCAGATAATTGCCAAATGCTGATGAGCAAAGCTTGTCGCATCAAACAAAAGAGACTTGAGGCTATAAAGATGCTTCAGCTAAGTACTGAGTTAGGAGTTTGAATACTTATACTAGGTACTTATTTCAGATTTTTTTTTATTAATTTACAAAGTTGTGACAGTTCTGTTTTTGCTTTGCCATTATGGTGTATGGAGTATAGATTTATGTTGCAGATTTGTTAAAATCAAACGTGAATCACTGTGTCTGTATATACATACACGTAAAACTATTACATAAACCTCTTCAGTTATGCAGAAGATGAAGCTTAAAAATAAATCAATAGTGGAAGCAGCCTGAAACTTTCTGTAAAGCACACCATACAAGTAAAAATATGACAACACATGACACTGTTCACTGGTTCTGGCAGGATTGCTCTGGCCCAGGCTCATGCTAAGCTCAGTCTAAGAACTCAAGTTCTGGAGGAAGATGCAGTCATTGCAGTTCTGCTGTGTGAAAGTTCAGTCACCCTAAAACATGGTTAGTTCCCCCATATTGCTTTTTAAAGCCTGAACAAATGAATACAAAAAGTACAAATGTTTCAATAAGAATTTATTTCAATATGTACATTTGATTATATACCATTGACCTTCTAACAGTTCATTACTAGTTTATAGTTAGGATCAAGCTCGTGTTACAGTGAGTGCATGTTACTGAGTTTGGGAATGAGAAAGTTTGTCTTGGGAATGCAGGGGCCTCTGTGCTTGTTTTTCCACCCGATGCGGTGTTTCCCTGTGCTCTCCGTGACCTGGACTCCTTGCACCAGAGGGACCTTACACTGGACGAATTCCACAAGCAGATCTTGCATTTTGTTCAAACCTATGCAACCTGCACAGTAGAGGAATAAACCAAAAGGTATTACACACAGGAAAAACATTACATTCATCATGGCAAAAAAAAAAAAAAAAAAAAAATTAAAAATACATTTGGGACCCCTTTTTTTTTTTTTTTTTTTTTTCTCTTCTAGTGGTAATCTTTGGACCTAGCGGGAGGTAAAGCAGGACAAATTTAACGCTACTGAAATTCTGAAAGGGGTACTGGGGCATTTGTTTCAGATAAGTCACAGTGTCAGCAACCCAATCTGGTCTGACAGGTAAACGGTAAAAATGCGACATTAATCATAGCAACACGCATTCATTTTGCCTCCAAACCACATAATTAGCACTTAGGGAAAAATTAGATGGCTGAACATTGGGAATTCTCATTAAAGCAATGTATACTTAAAAGTTACCATTCTTTATTCATCTGCACTTTTCAGGTCACCTGGTGGGACAGAAAAAAGCAGGACAAATTTAATTCTGGTGAAATCTCAAATGGGGTACTGGTTAGTCAGCTGTGTGGTTGCTTCAGATAGTCACAGTGTCAGCAAACCAATTTGGTCTGATGGGTAAACGGCAAAAATGTGACATTCATCATAGCAACAAGCATTTTGTCTAAGAAAAATAAAACAAATAAATAAAATGATAAATTTGCAAAAAAAACAAAAAAAAAAAAACACCACATTTAAAGCAATTACAATAAGTACACAAAATTACCGGTTATTTTTCATTTGCACTTCTCATGTCACCCTTTTCCAGTGGCAATCCTTGGACCTGGTGGGAGGAGAAAAAGTAGGATGAATTTAATGCTGGTGTAATCTCATATGGGGTACTGGGTAATCAACTGTGCAGTTGCTTCAGATAGTCACGGTGTCAGCAAACCAATTTGGTCTGACAGGTAAACGGCGGAAATGTGACATTCATCATAGAAACAAACATTTTGTCTAAGAAAAACAAACAAACACCACCATACACCTCACATTTAAAGCAATTACAACAAGTACACAAATTACCAATTATATTTCATTTGCACTTCTCATGTCACCCTTGCCCAGTGGCAATCCTTGGACCTGGTGAGAGGAGAAAAAGCAGGATAAACTTAACACTGGTGCAATCTCAAATGGGATACTGGGTAATCAACTGTGCAGTTGCTTCAGATAATCAGTGTCAGCAATCCAACTTGGTCTGACGGGTAAACGACTAAAATGTGACATTCATCATAGCAACAACAAGCATTAAAAACATTACATTTAAAGCTATTATAATACATATGTTTTAAAATTACCAGTTTTTATTCATCTGCACTTCTCATGTCACCCATTTCCAGAAGCAAATGCCATGATCCCTTCCATTGGCTGCAGCCATCTTCATCTAGCTCTTCTGCGATTCAACAACAAAAAAAGATTTAATTTATAATTTAAGCTTCAGTTCTGCTTTGCAGGCAAATTCTTCCAAGAAAAGAAACGACAAAAGGAACAGACCATTCCAAAAACGACCATCAATTACCCATGTTGTGTTTCAGCTATTGATTTTGTGCTTCAAATAAGCAGTGCTGAGGGAAGAGCCAGTAAATGAAAAACTCAATTCCACCTCAAAAAGATGACTGATGAACTAGAGGTCAAAAGGCACATGTAACACAGCTTGAGAGTAGACCCTCCCACAGCAGCACAAAGGCTTGGCCAGCGCTAGTTCAACTCAAGGTCAGGACCTTTACCAAGACCACAGCACTTCCAAGTGAGTCAAAGCCCTGATTACCCAATCCAGGTCATAGAAGACCATTCCCAAACCAGTCAGGCCACACAGGGGACGGCAGACCTATGCCGGACAGAGCACAGTCCTGCCGACAGCAGAGCAAATGGCAAAGGAGCAATTTATCACCAGATCTAGGACACTCACCTGCCAAAATGATTTATAACGGACCTCATGGGATACTTAAATCCTTTTTTAGGATGGGTCATGATTACAACATGATTTGGCAAAATCATGTCAATTTGTGTAGAAACAGTCACCTTTACAATATTGATCATACATTCCCTGAAGGAATTTAATACATCCTTTCAAAACTTCTGCATCCACTTTGTGCTCAAGATGGAGTAATTAGAGGTCTTTTCTCCATATAATTACTAAAGAGCTCATGAATAAATCTACACAAGCAACTAAAATTATAACGTTAGTGTATTAAGTTAATGTAAACCCCGCATAGACTTGACCAAACTTTTAGTAATTAACCCATTTCGAAAAGGAGAACTGGAATGTAAAATACATTTGGGCTTACTTGCTTTGCAACAGGCGACTTTACTGAGGCATATTTATTATTTTCTCTGGGTGATGCAAGAATCCTCATTATGCCACTCATGAGATACAAAACGATTCGTACGTGACGATCTATGATAATGTTTGGGATTGAGAAGATGCTTCAAATTCTAGTTATTGAAGACTAATTGTGCTTCTGCGGAACTACGCAGCAACTAAGGATTGTAAAAATTCTTCTCTATGCAACGTGAGTGCTGGCTAACCACGTGGCAAAGCCAGAATGCAAAAACCTCTACACTAACCTATAACCTCATGAGCAATTCTACAAATAGCTGCAATAATACGTTCACTTATGTTAAAATGCATCAACACAATAATTTATTGAAGTACATTTACCTCGAGTTATACTGCAACGTGTAGAACGTGTAACCAACTCCTTCCACTCTTGGGAAGAAAGGATGTGACGCATGCGTACTTCGTCTTTTAAAGGGGAACTTCCTAGTAGGAGCAGCACATGCGTGTTGGGTATTACTGAAGTCTGACGTGCCACAGTGTGACAAAATCGGCTGCAAGTGTTTAACTCTTGCATGTTTATGACACTTTTATTTTTAAAGCACTTCCAAGAGAGTAATTTGTTTGTTTATATTTAGAGCGCTTCCGACAAAGTTTTCATTCGATGAAAATCCGTATGAAATTACAAAATGTGTGTATGTATATATATATATATATATATATATATATATATAAAACATAGAGAGAAATGTAAACATTTAAATAGCCTAAATAGATAGGCTAAAGTACACTTTGGTAGGCTATATAAACTTTAAATCTAAAGCCTAAACTTTAAGCCTAAGCTTTTAAATCTCTTTAGAGGGTTTAAAAAGGTTTTACAGAGTTATCATTATTCATACTTTGCACAAACTTTCAGTGACTTCATGATTCATGAAATGTTTTTTTTAAAAATGTTTCCATGAGCAAATTCACAGAATACTGCCATCACATGAGATATATTAGAAGTGTAAATGAATACAGTTATTAAAAATGAATTAAAATCTTCAATATTAAAAATGTTCAGTGCATGTCAAATATTTTAAACCTATGCAATTATAAAGTTCCTGTTGGGAACACATTATATTGCACATTGTGAAGGGTTTAGATTAGAAAAAAAACATCCATAATAATAACATTATAATAAACTTGAGATCAGTGTAATTTTTAAGAATGATTTTATTTACTATTCCACATGTGCTATTCACATGAAAAGGAGGAAGGAGGGAAGGGAGGAGAAAAGAGGATGATGATGCTATTGTTGCGCTTCTGACAGACCACTTCACATGACGAATGTTAGGTTATTCACACATGCATTTAGTGCAAATGTTGTAACAGAAAGTGCATAGCCGACAGCTCAAGCATAACAGCTCATTAACCCCACACACGAAATTCAGACAGAGTACAAGTACAGAACTGCAGAAACAGAATTCTGAGCAGAAACCCACAGTTAAAAACACAATTTGTTTAATATTTTAATCTTATTTACATATTTGAAATAATTAAGATATATTAATATGCACAATACTCAGTTGTCTATATGGCACAGTAATAATCGTTTCAATGAATCTGGTTCATTTGCCGCGTAAAACAACCATGGTAAATTTTACAGACTGCAAAAAAATTACTAAAACAATAACTTTAATTTTTTAACCTTCATTTTTCATCATTACCTCCAAAAGTCTTATGTGCAAACGATCTATGTTTGTGATGATGATGAAGATGCCCCTTGATTTTCATTTGAGTTACCCAGGAACTGTCCTGTGGCACCGACATATAATCTTGAACGCATTGGCCATTTCTGAAAGACAAAAGCGATAAATAAAAGCACTTAGTCAACTGTTTAAAAAAACGAATTGCCATGCGTAAAGTGGATATTTTCAAGTAGACTAAACCTTAAACTTAAAGTCTCCTATTCAAAATTTTTAAGACTGCTTTGGAAATTAATTAAAATGTATAAAATCTCACAATATTTTCGGCGTTAAATTTCTATTTCATACTAAAATATAATTCGACTTACTTTCACAGGATGTAAGTAGCCCTCTCCCTTAAGTGAGTTCAAAGCTTCAGTTTGTTTTGAGTTGTCCTCTTCCATCCCTTCCTCTTGCAAGGTTCTTGTTAAATGCGCTATGTATGTGGTTGCCAATATCAAGACATCGAGTTTGGAGAGTTTGGTGTCCGGTGGCACCGACGGCAGTGTTCTCTGTAGCTCGAGGAACGCATGTCTGAGCGTCTGAACGCGACTCCTTTCGCGTGCTGCGTTGGCTGCCGCGGGTCTCCCTCTGCCAGCGAGGCCACTAGACGGGACCAACCTGGAGCGGGACAGGGCCTCTGCGCGCCGGCTGTCCGCTGAGAGCGTGTCAGGACTGGGGCTCGAGTTGGGGCTTGACGCGGGACTGTCATCCATAACTGTCACAGAACCAATGCCATCCATACGGATCGACTGTCTTCCAACCATTGAAATCACTTTTTAACCTGGTTAAAATAATACATTTTCAAAAGACACACTTAAATAAATAGCCAAACAGGCACTTTTATTCAAATAAGCGAGAATAATATGTCAAAAAACAGGTTTAAGCTAGAAGGCACTCATCAAAAACTTTTGCAAAAAATTTTTCTCAAGTGAGCCAGAAATCTCATGGTCAGTATGAGTCATTCAATGTCAAAGCAATAAATAATAGACTAATAGACGCCTACAGTGTTTATGTTTTTCATTAAATAATTTCAGCCTTGAACATGCAGTCTTAATGCAACAATTTTAAGTAGAATTGTAGGTTACACTGTCATGAGAAGTTATTAAAATGTACAAAAACATACTCGTATTATTGTTAAAAGTGCTGTCCTATAAAAAAACACATTAAGGCATGAAAACCTCCAAAGCTCGGCAAAAATCCTGTTGTAAAATAACAGTCCCTTTCTCGTTGCAAAAAAAAAAAGTATAACCAGTCGTGGTGCTGCGCGTAAAAGGTACGGATATATGTCCGCGCACACGCACTGTCCTCACCTGAATGACTGCGTAAAGTCTCCTGAGCTTCGAATTTATCGGGGAACACAAAGAGCTGACAAGTGTTTCACTCCGGTGCAATTAATCAAAAGCCTTTAAAACTCTGGCAACTCCAGCCGTTCTCCACTGTTTTCCCTTCGCATCGGTCGGTAGGAGGGCACAGTCCATTTTTCGACGCCAGAGGCAGCATTTTTTGGTCCACCCAGAGTTGCTTTGCAAACCACAACTTCTGAATATTATATGAAATATTGTTTATTCAATAAATAAAACCCATTTCCTCTTGATTGGCTTTATTTGGTGAAAATTTGTTTGGTTTGTGAGACCCAAGCATTCAATTTTCAAGCTGCCAAACAGATTCTATCAAATCAACTGCACGGTGCTCTCGACAATTTAACTCTTCTCTAACATATAAAAAGGGATATTGATATTATAATTTTGAGCCGCAGACATCAGCTTCATTTCCTGGGACAAAGCCAATAAATAAACTCTAAACACTGCAATCAACTGGCATGCTTGAGGAAATTCTTGTGAGACTCCTAAATTAATCACTCTGTTTTCCGCAAACGGAGATGTGGGAGAATTAATCAATGGAATTATTCATAACATGTATATCTGAGACTGTTCTTAATAAACACTGTTTTTGTAAGGATGAAGTAACAGTATTGCCCCCAGGCCAATAATTATGAAGCGGAGCAAATTAGGTTAAGTAAGCTTCTCTGTCTAATTACTCTACATCTTTCAGAGGTTATACCCTGGTGTAGATTTTAGACTTACCCATATACGCAAGAATTGCATTCATGCATTACTGTACTCAGCGCGTATATATGTCTAAACGTTATTATACAATCCGTTTTATTTCATATGAATTTATAGTTCCAGTCTAGAACGCAGTGTCCATGATGTTGATAAGCTTGCTGGATAATGTGCAAGTTGAAATGAAGCCTGCAATTAGCGTTGAATGTAAACGACCTTTTTACTTAATTAGTAATTTCATGCTTTAAATTAGATAACTTCATTAGCTAATTTAAAGCATGATGCAGAGAGATTGGAGCGTTAATTTGTTAAAACACTCCATACTTGAACAGAGAAATATAATAAATATTAAAAAATATAAAAACATGAAAAATACCCAAAACTATCAAATAGTATGTATGATGACATAATTAACAAATAACTAAAAAGAATAACCAAACGTCAAAAACAGAAAATTAAACTACAGATGTAGTAATTTCACAGGCATTTTCAATGACACATAAATTATCATTTTGAGATTTTGCTTTACCTATGTAACTGTGATTTAAAAAAAAATTATATTTAATGAATAATATTACCTGATGTATATATCTTTACATCTTGAAGAATAATGTACAAAACATGATGGTATTTATAAACTCTTCAACATTTTGCAAAGCAAATTTATTAAAAACAAACACACAGACAAATATTTAAGAAATACAATTTTGGAATTTCAAACAGAATATTGAAAATGCAAGTTAGGCAGTGTAAAAGAGTGTATTATTACACCATGGAGAAGCTGCTCAGAATTCACATTTTATATAAGTGTCAGAGCTTTACTGAACATTTTCCAGAAAAGTCCTCACACAGAGAGGACAAGCTAAGTGTGCATGCGAGCAACTGACTTTTGAATCAAATTTATAAAGCTAAAAGGACACTGATAAAAGGTTTTTAATCAGTAGTTTCAGATTTTCAGAGTCTGCCAGTCCTCACTGCAATATTTATCCCTCTTGACCTGTGAACACACCAGAACAGTCATGAATTAAATTACATAAATGAAATGAAATGCTGTAAATTACCACAAACTACCCCATTACTATTTGTTGACTTTCCTGCTTTTGTGTTTTGTATTAATAGTAATAAAAACAGCCAAGAACATGATGGCTGATGGCATGCATGGTTTAGAATATGCTTCTGTAAATTATCACTAAAAATTCTTCTGTTACTGGACCCTATAATAACATAGTAAACAGCTAATTAGGGTTTTAAACAACTGTCATTCAGCATTATCATTCCTATTACTCACACATTAGTGCTCATGCTCATTGCATTTTTTTCTTATAAGTACAGAAACATTCAGTTCATATTCATTGTAGTTACGTCAACAAAACATTTCTGCATTTCAGAGGCCACACACTGGTAAATGATAACTATTGGATTAACATGTTTAGGACACCAGACATCAAAGGGGTATGATCTGTGCAGTACAGCTGTAGATGATGTCACATTACACAGTGCAGCACAGAACTATGGTTAACCTCAGGCCAGTCTAAAGGAGAAAGCTGTTTATTTGCATGGGTGGGAAAAATAAGACTCATACAACTTGACAAACAGCAGGCATTTATCCATCATGTCTGAAGGCAACACGCAACCTTACTCTAATAGCATGTATCTCAGAATTTATTTCATTTTTATTATATAAGATGAATTGTAAGTATTTGATAAGAAAAAAAAAAAAATATATATATATATGAAATAAAATTTTTCATTGGCCCCAGATTATGTTAAGAATAAGAGAGTCTTGTTAACAGCACAGTAGACATTTTTGATTGTTCATACCTTTTTCCTCTGCTGTCTCCTTGTACTTGGTCTGTCCGAAAATGTAACGCCAAGCTTCCCATATTCTGACGGCTTACTCAGAGAGCTGTTGCGGTCATGGGCAAAGGGATGTTGGGGGCCCATGCGAAAATCAGCTACAGCAAAACACGGGTTAGTCACACATTGTCATAGAATTGACACAAGGGATATGCAAGGCTTACATAACCACATGCTGATGATATACAATGGCAGAATAGAGAAATGTGTTAAAAGCAATAAAATCTTGTGGATACTGTAAATGACTGGAAATCTGAGAACAAATTGAAAGTGTCACTACAATTCCCTCAGCACAGAAGTTCAACAGTGACATGTTAGGGCACTATTTTTCAAAGAATGTAAAGTCATATAATTCAATAATATATTTAACAGTCTCTATAATTCATTAATATGAATAACTGTAAATAATTTAATTAAAAAATGTAAAGAAAACTGGGTAACACTTTATTTTAAGGTGTCCTTGTTACACGTTGCATGTACTTACTATTATAATAACAATTAATTATGCATAATTACATGCAAGTAACTCTAAGCCAAACCCTAACCATGTAGTAAGTACATGTAGTGAATTAATATTACTCAGTACTTCAATGTATAATTACACTGTAACAAGGACACCTTAAAATAAGGTGTAACCGAAAACTGTAAAAAAAATTTCGGCAAATATTCATACTTGTAAGTGGATTTATGATTTGTTCTTTGATGTCTTTTCCATCATCTAGTTTCTTCTTTACGTCTTTTGAGGCTTTCCAGTTGATTAGAAACTGCCTAAACAGCTCATTTATTTGTTTTCCATCAAGATCCTCTAAATACCAAGAAAAACATACAGTTTCTGTGCATCATTTCACTAAATAATTATATAAAATTCATAAACACAGTACAAAAATAACTGTTATTGAAATAACTGTAATTAAAATGCCAAATATCATTGAAAAAGCATTGAAATTAAAAATGATTAATAAAATAAACACATGAAATAATGAAATAAATTATAAGAATAAAAAATAATTAAATGGCAATGAAGGACAAAAACGGCATTCAGAGTTATTCAGAAGGTCAGTGATTCTTTCACCATAAATAATAACATTTGAAAAAACTCCATACTAGGGCTGTCAAATCGATTAATCACATCCAACATAAAAGTCTGTTTTTACATAATGTATGTGTGTGTACTGTGTATATATTCATATTTATATATGACTTACATTATATATAAATATATGTTATATTTTTTAAATATATACATGTATGTGTGTATTTACAAACTTTTTATTTTGGATGCCATTAATCGCGATTAATCAGTTTGATAGCCATACTCATCACAAGTTAGCTATGCTATTTCTCACCTAGAATTTTGCAGGCAGTTATTAGTCTGTCTCTGTATTTAGGTCTGTGACACACAGGATTTCTATTCAGATCCAGTAGCCGCAGTTGAGACCACTGGCTGAACACTGTCTCTAACTCCTGAAAGCATAAATAAAGGCATTACATTTAACTTTCAATCAGTATAAAATAAAATTATTATTATTAGATACAGTAAAGGACATTAGCATCTTCTCCAAATTTTCCAAAGAAGCTGTTGAATGCTAGAAAAATCCTGTAACACTAAAGAGATTTTGCAGATCTAACAGAAGATGTGCATGGTTAAAAATGATCAGGGCATCAAATTTAAGACAAAGAGGCCACAAGCATAAAAAACAAAAAAAATTCAGAGGGCAAAAAGTATAAACAAGACATCAGCTTGCTTTAATAAATACTGTCACTCAGACTGCGTGACTAACAAGTTCCCCTGGGCAGTAGTCCTCAAGCATGTTGCCTGCAGTGTATGTTTATCTAAGGACACATTAATCCAGGCTGGAAATATGAATACTCTCTGGACACGCTCTGATTGTTCATTGCCTTCCTGTCTCAACTAAAGTGCTTCCAGTTTTCAGTCCACGTGCAATCAGCTCTAGCGGGACCCCAGCTAGCTGCGCGCTCTCAGGCTTTGATAAATGATCGTGTCAGGTCTGTCACTCTGAGGGCTTGGCTAGGAACTGCCCAGCGCCAAATTGCCCTCCCATGCACGGGAGTGCTGAATGCACTCCTGACTGGGCTCTTTCCAGCCCCACACTGGGTTAATGATGGCCAGTTATGAACCTGTATTTGACCAGCGCTTCAATCCCTATCTGCTCTGTCTGGCCGTGCGCCACTAACAGCCTCTGCAGTACCCATTTGTCACTCGGCTGACTGCCTGTCATAATCTATTTTAAAAATCCATAATGTTTCCTCTAGAATTGGACCAAACTGCGTAAGGGAGGAATTGATCCTTTGGGTGCTGTCGCCGCTGAATCAATAGTGGCAAAGGGGTTGTATAAATTAAAGGAGATATCTGCTAAACATGAAAGCTTCCTCTGACACATGGATCACTATTATCGGTGGCAGTTGCTGAGAGGATTGTCTTTTGAGCTGTTGGACAAAGTTACCAAGCTGCTTTCGTACAGAGGCGTTCAGAAAGTGTTCCTTCGCCATTTTTTTAGTCACTGAATGTGTGATATCAATAGGCTGGAAAATCCCTTTTCCAGAAAAGGTTACTTTTCAGCTTTAGTTTCACTAAATGTTTGGGTTTTTAATACAAGCCTGAAGTTATAAGGGGCACTCAGTGTATTTCAGAGGAAAATCAGTTCACTAAGGAAGGAGGAAAACTTGTGCTTGTTTAAATTGTCAGCAGAAGCTGTCCCTGGAGACTGGCCCGCTGATTTGTTGAATAATTCTGACCCTGTGCAAGTCTGGAGACTGCTGGAAGGATTTGTAGGATTAGGTTTTGCACTGCTCTGCCTCTATCATTTCACACTTCATAGGAACATACAACTTTCTCATGTTTAAACGGAACAAAAATTCTTTATAAGTATCTTTTTTTATGGAGAAAATCATATTTACCTGTATGTCCTGTAGCTGGTTATCGGTAGCATAAAGATGGGTCAGTTTTCGGAGAGGGGCCAAGTCCCATATTTCATCAATGTTATTTTTGCTGATGTTTAGAATGCACAGAGTTTCCTAAAAGAATTCAATATTAATATAATTAAAAATGCACTTTAAATTTAAAACCAGTCCCACTTCTGGTGAGCCGATGAAGATTTCACTGTGCTCGTAAAAGGAGAGCATTTAAGAATCTTTTGGCAGAGAAAAAATTGGGTCCACTTACACCTGCAATTTCATTAATTATCAAAATAAACAAAATTCCCAACTTTTCGGTTTGTTTTCCCCTAGCCTAGGCGGTAAACACTCCCTGTTGATCTGTCAGACAAGGAGGCAGCCACAGAGACCTCTTTTACCCTCATCAAATTTTGCACAGAACTGCTTTGATACACATCTTGGTCCACGAGTCCTACGTCTCTCATCTGATTCTGACAGCAAACTTACAGGACACAGTTCTATATCAATTTAAATATAAACTGCACTAGATTGTAGATACCATGAAACACCCTCTGTAAGGCTTTTCACTGAGGTGAATGTTAAAGCAATGAGCTACTCACAGAGAGGCTAGAAATGGAACGGGGGTCAAAGACCAGCTTTTCTCCACGGGGTAGTTTCTGACCTTCCACATGCAGCTCCTTCAGGCTTTTCAGCTCATCTAATCCCTCCACCACAGTGATGCTGTTTCCTCCCAAGAACCTCAAATATAGAAACATTAGTAATTAACGGTAACATTCATGGCCTTTTGGTAGTGTTGTAACGTCAATTTCAAATGCAAGCAGGAATGCATTAATATGCTTTTATATACTTACAGTTTGGAAAGCTTATGCAGAGATGAGAGGTTCTCTATGCAAGAGATATTGTTATTTTGCATGTATAAGTGTGTAAGGTTTGAGGCAAATCCCAAATTGCAGATCTGTGATATTTGGTTGTCATATAGATACAGGACTGTGAGGTTTCTGCACATTGATAGATCATCCTACAAGTTAAACAGGGGAAAAATCATCAGTAAACAAACTACTCCAAAGTTTGAATCAATGATTTTTATTTTTTATGCTCACCAAGGTTGCATTTATTTGATCAAAAATACAGTAAAAAAAAAAAAACATATTGTAAAATATTATTATAATTTAAAATAACTTTTCTGTTTTAATATAATTTTAAATGTAATTTTTTCCTGTAAAAGCAAAGCTAAATTTTCAGTAGCCATTACGCCAGTCTTCAGTGTCACATGATCCTTCAGAAATCATTCTAATATGTTGATTCTATGCTCAAGGAAAAAATCTTATTTTATCAATGTTGAAAACAGGTTTTTTTTGTAAAACTGGAGATACATTTTCAAGATTCTTTGATGAATAGAATTTTTAAACGTCACTTTTTTATCAATTTAATGCATCTATGCTGAATAAAATCATTAATTTCTTTAAATTAAAATCTTACTGACCTCAAACATTTCAGTGATACTGTAATATTTAATTTAATGGAAACTAGAATATTAAATAGAATTTTGATATATGTGAACTCAAAACTTACAATGTCCTCTATACATTTGTTTGAGAAGTTGAGATGGGTCAGTTTCTTCAGATACTGCTGGAGAGACTCACTTCTGCTGGCTTTTGAGTAATTGCTTGATTTTGCGATCAGATGCACTGTCAGACGGACCATAATGACTCAGTGTGCAAAAATATCACAGGATAGATTTCGCTTCTGCAGCACAGGATTTCAAGTGAAGAGGGAGATTTATGAGAAAGCCAAAAACACTAAAAACAATGCAAGAACATATGACTGAATACATTTTAGAGCACTGACCTCTAAATATGTTTCTATATAGATTTTAACCAGGGTTAGAATGTCTTTAAATGTGTTTTAAAGGTATAATTGATGGGGCGACCATTATTTCTTTGATGATATGTACTTTAGAGACAGCATAGTCAATTGACCCTTAAACCTTTGTCAAAATACATATTACTTTTGAATAGTGGGAATGAGGCCAAAGGTGAAATAAACACGTGACCTGACCTAAGATTATCATAAAGTGAGATCTGTTCTCCCAAGAACAAAAAAACAACACAACCCAATCCTCTTGAGATATGTGTTGTCTATAAGCTTGACCCTGCACATCTGCATGCTGTATTATATAAAGCCAGACCTACAGTAACACCTTACCAGAAAGACCTCCTTGGAAAGACCTTGGTGGATGATATTTTACTCCATTTGCTCTCTATATTGTCTTGTCAACCACAGACATTGAACACTAGGACAGAAGTAAAGGGAATACATACATCAACACATGACAGCAGGTCGGTTTTACACTTGATCTCAGAGCAGCAGACTATGGGGAGATGACATGGAGAGCCTCTTAAAATCAATAACTTTCTGTGGTTAAACTCCAGGGAACTGGATGGAGACAGCAGTTTGCCAGTCATTATAACATATTGCAGTATATTTAACAATATATTGAAAATTTACACTCTTATTATTACTAATAAACAAAGACAAGCAACTTAGGCCACATTGGCATAACGTTACAATTATAAACGCAAACAGAAAAGGCACATATGAACAGCTTGTACAGTAGAAATAAAATTAAACAGCACTGCATCTTACCGTAATGCACAAATGTTATACATTAACTGTCGTCAGCAATGAATGCAAAGTGTTTTGCTGCTGTAAAGCCTTTCTCTTTCTCTCTTGTCTCGGCTTTGTTTAGGAAGTGAGAGCTGATGTTGCCATGGCGACGAGAAGCAAACACAAGGTCAGAAGGGCAGTTCAGATGCTGCATGACACACTCTCAACAGAAACAGTAAAAAGTTTTTAATTGTTTTAAATTCTATGAATTTTAGAACACGATGTTCATCGCAAGTATTGTTGTGTGAAAAATGTGAAAGAATGTTTTTAATGATGTAGTTAAAAGTCATTTGTTCTACTACTAAGATCTTTAGTAATTAATTCAAGATAGCGCAGATTTTTGTTGCCAGTAATTTAAGGTAAGGTATTAAAGTTTAAAATTAATTAAAGGAATAACACAAATGAACGACCGAAATCTTTTTTTGCCTATAGTTGTTATTTGACTATATATATATATATATATATATATAATTATGATAATTATCAAATGAAGTCCACGCCAACATAGCAGGCATTCCGAGTTCGAGTCCCGGTTTCCTAATCCCGCCCCCCACTCTCTCCCACTTCATTTCCTGTCGTTACTCAACTGTCCTTTCAAAGTAAAAGCAAAAACGCCAAAAAAACAGTAATAAATAACCCCCCAAAAATGAAGAGAATAAATTACCAGTGTTGGGAATTACTTTGGAAATATAAGTAGGTTACAGATTACAAGTTACCTTATCTAAAATGTAATAAGTAGTGTAACTATTTCAATTACTTTATTAAAGTAATGTAACTGATTACATTTGATTACTTTTTGATTACTTTTCTAAATTTCTAAAGTTTTCAACTGTTAATCATTTTCAAACATGTAAACCAGGCAAGGTCAACCTTACAGTTGTATTCAACGCTGATTACTGTCACTTTTAAAATCCTCTATCCCTTGAATTAAGATTATAATAATTTAATTTTAAAGCACAGCCAACACAAAATCAGACTTACTTTGAGATGAGGTTAAATACAGATTTAAAACAATAACAAGAAATAGTTTAGTAGCTATGATACTGTTCTTGAAATCAAATCTTTCGAAAGGAAACATTGGCATCTAACAATGGCTTGGAAAAAAAAGTTAATAATAAAAAAATAAAGCATATACATAAACCCAAATAGGAAATGAAACAGTTAATAAATAAAATAATAATAAGTATAATAAAACACTCATAAACTCCTGAAACATTGGTGTCTCAAATATTACAGCAGTCATTGCAACTGATGAAAGAAATCAATTAAATCTGTATGTGGGTGTGTGCGAGAAAAAAAATTCACATGTAATCAGATGTAATTGTTAAAATTTTACTGTAATTTAATTACACATTTTTTCTCAGTAACTGTAACTGATTACAATTATATTTATTTTGTAATTAAATTATGTTATTTAGTTACATGTAACTAGTTACTTCCCAACACTGTAAATTACACATTAAAAACTAGATGTGTACAGAGAACTGAAGAGAGGAAGACAGTTGTTGGAAAAGAAAAACTAGGTTTAATCCAAAACCTCGGGCCACCCTTGAGGCTTGAAGTAGACAAGACCCTTAAGCATTTACATGTTGAAATCAGAAACCATGTTTATCAGCTTCAGCTGGTAGAACCACACATTTTCCCTCTCTCTTTCCAAGCTCAAACTACTGCACCTAATAATGCATATCAGTTGTAGAGAAGTGCGGTGGGCTTCGGTGGACTGAGTCACTGCGGTGACCCGTGTATTGTTATATACTGTGGAGGAATGAGCTTCCTGAGACTGAGTGACTTGCCTTCATTTATGTATGCAGAATACTTGGCAGAAAGGAAATGTTGCTTTGGTTGGTTTAGGGACGTAGAGGGGGAGTTCTGCCCTTTTCAGACTCTCCTCTGGGGCATTGAACATGTTTCAACTCCGTACTACCATGCTTGTTGAGATTATTATTATATGGTCCAAAGAAAACATCAGTGCTACCAAATATCTTGAGGTCATTGGTCCCAAAGGCTAGTTTAACATTAGCCTTGTGATCAATAGCCACTGCTGCTGATTATTTGTGCTCATCACTTAGATATATTCTCTTAATCACATATCTATCATAGTTCATAATACTTATTATTTTAAAACATTTTCTTTGAGTTCAGCAAATGAAGTGGAATTCCAAGTAATTTTAGAAGACTCTTGCTAACTGAAAACATACCTTAAAATTGAGTTAATGGATTTGGCTTATGTTAGTTCACTCATGGAAAACATAATATACTAGGCTTAGTTATATCTCATCTCATTTATACTCTTCTGCTTTTTCTTCTTTCCTGTAATCATTAAAAAAATGTTCATCTGGTGATGATTATAAGCTTCATTTGTAATTCCAATGGGTGAAATACAGAACATACGAATAGGAATTTTTGATGACTATGATTTTAAAGGAATAGTTCACGCAAAAATGAAAATTTGCTAATAATGTACTCGCTCTCAGACCATCAAATTTGTGGATTTTGGCCTGAAGTTATAGCGAGAGAGTGTTTTTGCTCATGATGACGACTAGTGTTTTATTCTGTAGAGGATTAAATTAATTAAAGGAACAGTTCAGCCAGAAATTTAGCATAACATCACTTGCTCACCAATGGATCCTCTGCAGTGAATGGGTGCCGTCAGAATTAAAGTCCAAACAGCTGATAAAAACATCACAATAATCCACAAGATTTGTGGAAATATGCATGTTTTTAGCAAACAAATCCATCATTAAGACTTTTTAACTGTTTCTTCTTTCCAAAATACATTAATTGTTAGACTGGAGTCATGTGGATTACTTGTGTTTTTATCAGCTGTTTGGAGTTTCATTCTGACGGCACCCATTCACTGCAGAGGATCCATTCGTGAGCAAGTGATGTAATGTTAAATTTCTCCAAATCTGTTTCTTATGAACAAAAAAAAATACATTTTGGATGAATACATTTTCAATAAATTTTCATTTTTGGCTTAACTATTCCTTTAATTAATTTAATCCTCTACAGAATAAAACATTGGACGTCACCACAAGAGCAAAAAAAAGCACTCTCGCTACAACTTCAGGCCAAAATCCACAACTTGCACAGTGCATAATTGAACAGACTGATGCTTTCCGCAACATAACAGCAAATCTTAAAATTAGCACAATGATGTGGGGTACAAAAACTTGCATGAATACGAAGTCAGCACTGTTGTCTGTAAGAAAATGCAGGCACGTGTGTATGCATGAAACCACACGGGCGTTGAGTGTCTGCAGCGATAAAGAGCAGACACACAGGGCTGAATAGACTCCACTGTATCGAGCTCCTGTTTCTGTGATGCATCAGTGACAGGCCACAGCGTAACGCCTAGAATCCTGAAGGATTGTGTACAACGCAGAGACAACCTGCACAGGGTCGTCCTGACAGATGCGCTGCGGCCATGCCAAGCTGTGTTTATCTTTGGGCCATTGAGTTTGTTATTCCATTATGTAATGCTATGACTGGCAAATATGAAAATGACCTCTTGGAGCACTGTGGTTTTTGTTAAATATAATGTTGAATACTGCTGTTACGGCTCCCGACACAAGCTGTGGGAAATGGGAACGGTGCGGTACTGTGTTACACACTGAACCCAGAGGAGAATACATTTCAAACGTCTAAGCGCTAAGGAAAACTCATTTGTCTTGATCTAAAGGACAGCTTTGACGACAAACTGTGCAAGTTATAATTTCAGACAAGATTTTAGCAGCAAATAAATTGTTAAAATATCTAAAAATTTTTGCAAGTAAATTAAGAAAAGATGAAGCAAAAAACACCTGATGTCTGTCAACGAATCAACCGAACAGCATTTATTTCTTTGTTTAAGCAAATGATAAATGATGCAAACATTCCTACAGGAGAATTCCTCTGAATCTTTCAAAGCAGAATCGTAATAAAAGAACATAACTAAGCAAACACTGGATGTGAAGTCATCTAACTTCAGTTCCTTCCAAGTTTAGTTGGTAGATGTGTTCACTTGATTGAAGAGTTTATCTTTGATAACCTGGGACATCAAACCATGAATTGCTTCAATGGTTGTCTTGCAGCTGAAAAAGAAAGAAAGATGTTTGATCATGTTTTTATCAAAATGTGTTCAAATGTATTAAAAAAAAAAAGTCACTGGTCGCAATACAGTACAAAAAAGTGAGAAAAAAGTGAGAAACTCAAGTCACCTATGAGCTCACGGAAAAAAGAAATATAAACAAATGTTAAATAAAAATAATATTTTGTAAAGAAAAAGTAATAAATGTATCAGTATTCTCAGTAATCAGTATTCTATTCTCAATACCCAAAAGAAACAAATTTAACCCCAATCAATCAAATAAACAAAATAAATAAATAAATAACCTTTTATAAAAGAAAAATAATGATTATATAAATATAAAATCACGTTTTATACATTTGATTTTATATTCATTCCAAAAGTCTAAAACAACAATAACCTTTTTAAAATTTTATTCAAGCAAAAAAAGAAAACAACATATGACCTAACACAAAAGAAATATGAATAAACGTGAAATCAATATTATATTCTCAACACTCAAATGATACAAATTTACCCTCCTCCCCCTAAATAAATATTTGTTTAATTAAAAAAATTATGGGAAAAGCAAAACATTGTTTTACATTTTTTTTCATGTAGTTTTATGCATTTAATTTTTATATTTACTTAAAAGCCTGAAACAAAATTAACATCTTTAAAAAAATTTATTCAATTAAAAAAAAAAAAAACTACTTACAGCTTTATTTAGAACTGTGATTGTGTATAAAGCACAGTGACTTTTAGTGTGCATGACATTTGAAAATAAATAAACTTGCCTTGGCTTGCATCATAATTGACAATATATTATGAATGGAAAAATGTAATACTGAATTGATAGGGATTGTATTACCTGTCACGTGTTGCCTTTGCAAGTTTGTCCTCAGATTTCCTATCATGTGTGTCTAAGCCTAACATGAAACTGCCTCGTCCTAGCTGTGCTTCTGCCTGCTCGAGCTTCTCAGACAAGTCAAACACCTGTCCAGTTGTATAGTCTGCATTCTGAAGGAACAAGAGCCATTAACACCAACATTTCACTTGCTCTAGGTTAATGCACAATTTCACAACAATACTTAAACCTTCACAACATGCATTCCACTGATGGTCAGTTCAGCAGGCTGGTGAATTGTTTGCTGAAGCCTCCTGAATGAGGTCTCAAACGTTTGCAGAAGGTGAGGTTGTACACTGCCCAGACGAGGATTCATAATAAAGACTGACTCAGTGACTTAAGGTCTCGGTCTGTGGTGACAACGTAATCACTGACAACACTTCTTCCTTGGCAAAGCAAGTCGCTTTTGACAAGTAGTCAATTTATCTCTAACACAGAGCTCTGAGGCTGCTGTTTAGATAGTCTACAGCCCATTGAAAGTGTTAAACAAAGCTCATGACAGAATGTCATAGTCAACAATGACAAGCTTTCAAAACAAATAGGTAGGGAAACAAAAGCAGCATCTACAAATATTAATCATGCGCACAAGTTGTCAACAAACCCCTGTCATATTATCAATCACCTGCACATAAAATACTTGCACCCTTCAGAATCCAAAACATTTTCAGGATCATAAAGATAATAATGATGTTAATATTTTAATATAAACAATAGAAAAAATATAGAGAGATAACAATACATTGACAAACAGATGAACATTAATATAAAATATAAGGTTATACTTTTATTCGCCTTCATGTTGTGTTTTGGTTATTTCCCAAAAATGCTAGTTAATGCTATTGCATTGGACTAAAATTTTAAGTATTGATTTTGCTCATACAGGGTATAACAACTTTTTTTGCATAATATTTTGCTCATTTTTTTCCCCCACATTGTTTCTCTTGTGGTGTTCCCAATCAAAAATGACAGGCCGATAAACAATTGCTCATAAATATCTCATTATGCTATGTTATGACCAAATATTGAATTCAATCTTTTTATCAACTTGTTTACTTTTGATTAGAACAGTCTTGTATTTCTTTTCTTTTCAGGTTTCTAAGCATATAGAATGAGTGAATAATGTCAGAATTATCCATAAATAATTCTTTTTTCACTCAATTTTTGAAAAGTGCAAATATTCCATGTAGTCTCTCAATTAATGTAAGAACATAAAACCTGAATGCAGTCTAATTATAAAACAATTAGTGAAGTATTTTTACATGAATATAGCACAGAACATACCTAAGCTCAGATCAATGAGGCTTATTACAAAAAGAAATAAAAAACTTGTGCTAACTGCATAATGAGAAATTTACACACAATTTTTTTTTTAAAGGTTGGTCATTTTTGTCCGGGAACACCAAATTAGGGAAAAGTTTTTTCAGCACAGCACAAGGGTTAAATAAAAATAAATATACAATTACTGAAGATTTCTGCACTTATTGCTATATGAAATATAATAATTTCACACCAATAAAAGACGGTACTTACTGTCAGAAGGCTGGAGGAGCTCAAAGTGTTAACCCAATATTTATTCCACAACAGCTCTAGGAGTTTGCGGTCCAGGGAAGACTTAAAATAAGACACTTCTAAAGCATAGTACCTAAAAGCAGCAAACAGTTTATTGTAAATTTCCAATATTTTAAAGCCAATAAAGTTAAATCAATTTCTTAGTATAAATATGTGTGTAAAAAAGCTTACTGTTTGCAGTGTACTCCAAAGTCCTCAATCTTGTTAAGTGGTATCGTTTGGTATTCAGATGGACCCTCATCTGGAGGCTTGTAACCCTAGTGTTAAAATTGAAATGTGTGATGAAAAATCTTATCAAACTCATATAAATGAATAGACACATAAATATGTAATACAAGATGATTACAAAACACACTTTACTAAAAAATGTTCCTACCTTCGGATATGTCCTGAATGCTCCAAGATTGACCTTCCCTGCGGATATAGTCCTTGTGGGATCAATCTGAGAAGGATGAAAAATTACAAGGACTGTAATAAGCAAAACAGTTCAGTCAAATATAACAATAAAAACACAGAGCTGCCAGTTTAGCAAGTGAAAGTTATGAACACCAGCTCGCTATTTGCCCTCAGCACAAAATAAGCAATAGCAGCGAAGGGTAAACTGTATAATGTATTCAGTTACAAAGCCAACAGCCATTAATCAGACACCACTACAAATGTCACCAAACTCATTTGTATTTTGGGGGTCAATTATGGATCACTGATGTTACTGAATTTAAACTGATACTTTAACAATTTCGTAGCTGAGCTATTTTTCCCCTCTGTCTTTAGAGATTGATGGTAACGGGGTTTAGAGAGGACTTTGTAAAATCGGCCCTAATGCAAAATAAGCAACTTGTTTAAATTTTCAACAGCTCTTACCACTACTGCGACAAAGGGCTCTTGAAACTGTTGGTTAAGCATCTGAGTGCTGACATCTATGCCTGAAAGCCAGCAGCCGTATCCAGGATGACTGTGGTACCATCCAATGGCATTCTCCAACCGCCCCACCTAAATAGATTCAGAAATGATGAGCTTCAGAATTACTAATATATCATCATGCTGGTCATGACATTCATGAGGAGTTAATGCATAATTTGTCTATGAATGTATAAAGTGTATATTCTAATTCACGTGATTGTTCACTACTCATTTTAAATGACGTTTTTGCCTTCATTTATTCATTTTGATGTGATAAATACATTTTTAAAAGTGCAAATATTCCATGTAGTCTCTCGATTAATATTAGATTATGAAAAATGAATGCATAGTAATTATAAAAGTATTATTAAAATATTTTTAGATGTTATTTTGTGTTATTTAGATATTTTAAGATTTGTACTATTTTTAAATCACATTTTTGCCTTCATTTATTAATTTTATATGGTCTTGTTAATATTTTTTAAACTGCAAATATTCCATATAGTCTCTCAGTTAATATTAAATCATGAAAACTGAATGCATAATAACTATAAAAGTATTAGTAACATTTTTTAGATAAGTATAGCATATCTCACAAAAATTCAGTATACATAATTCATGTATATTTTAATTCCTGTAACTAGTTACCATTTATTTTAATATTCTGAATCACACTTGAGCCTTTATTGATTTGTTTTAAATGGTACTGTGATGTGCTCATATTCCATGTAGTGGCTCAATTATCATTAGATTATTCATATTAATTATAAATGAGTTAGTAAAATATTTTTAGATGAGTATAGCATATCACAGCACTCACAATCCAGCATACACAATACATGTATATTTTAGTTTCTGTGATTGGTCACCATTACTTTAGGATTTTTCATTAATTTCTTTTAAATTATATGACAAATACATTTTTAAAAGTCCAAATATGTCATGTAGTGTATCAATTAATATTAGATAGTGAGAACTGAATGCAGTACAATTATAAAACAATTATTTAAATATTTTTAGATGAGTATAGCTACAGAAAAAACAAAGAAAAACTGAAAAAGATTCAGCTTAAACAATGTACCTGCAGTATAAAGCAGTGGATCATATTTAAAAACGAAGTGTGGGTTTGTTCTTCTTATTTACGTAATAGGAATTTTAGAAAATGTATAGTCAGTGTACCTGTTTAGCATTCTCTATATAGGCAGCCATGTATTCATAGGCAGCAGCCTGAGCATTGACTCGCGTTTCAGTGCCCTCCACGGGTAGAGCGAAACTGTCCATGATGATCATGGTCTCTCCATCCACCTTCCCCAGCATAAGTCCCATCACCTCTAGGTTTCCTCCAGATCGGGCATGCATCACCATCTTTAACAGTGCCAATGCTGATATCTTGCAGTATTTAAAATAATGATGGCTGTAAACAACAAAAGCAGCATGGAGAATTGTTATTCATCATTCGAAAACAATTCAGGCCTTGAAGTGGAATAAATTTGTATGGTGTGGTAAACTCACTCTTTAGTCCACGGTTTCGCTGCCAGAATCTCTTGTTGTTGTTTTTTGTCATACTTATATATTTCATCAATACTCTGAACTTCTTGCATGCTGTTTGACAGCTCCCATGTTTTCATCGCTATGCTATTGCCAGCCATAGCTAGAGTCGGGTTTTACGTCCGGATGAACTATAACGAAGCAATTTACGAGATATAAGATACTTGATAATAGATCAAAGCGTTTAGTTTATCTAAAATTTTAAACGCAGCATTCAGAAATCATTCACAAATCTCCTGCTGTATCCCTTAACTGACCAACTCTCAGACCTGAGTGAAGCTAGCGACCATAAGCGTTACTAAGGAATTATATTAGTGTCAAAATAAAAGTCTCAAAGTTACTCGAATGTCCCTATTGTTGTTAAATTCGCGTTCCTCTGCTTATTTGTGTATAAAGTCTTTGTTTGTGTTTCCTTTTATTCATTAATTTATTGTTTAATATGTCTGCTTTTAAAACTATAGCTATTTAATTTATTTTTAATTTATTCATCTCGTTTGATTATGTTTACCTTTTACGTTTTTACGATTACGTTTCTTTTATGAATGTTTTTTTTTCTTTCTTTTGTTCAATATGAACGTCTCTGTTGAGGTGTTTATACAAATATTTTTTCTTTCTTTCTTTCTTTCTTTCTTTCTTTCTTTCTTTTGGTTATCATATTAATCTCAAAAAACATGACCAGATAGACTACCATTTAATTTAACATTTTTTAGACTACCATTTACTATTATGGGACAAATAAAATTTGCAAATGTGAAGGAAAAAGGCCAGAAGGAGTATATCATTATGGCATATCACAATTTAAAGTTCAATTTGGACTTTTAATTGTATGCTCCTGTAAAAATAAGGAGACATTAATGTTTTTATGTGGCTTACATAAAAAGGTACAACGTTAATCAAATTTTTAATGAATTTCATAGTCGGAAAATCACTGACATTATTTTAAACTAATTAAACTTTGATTTTGATTTTCTATAATTTAAAAAACACACATTCTTGAAGAGGTATGCTTTCCTAAAGGGAAAAAAAAACCTTCACCGGGCGTAAACTACATTTCCCAAAATGCTTTGCATGATTTCCAGTTCAAAGGTTACCAATACGAGGAAGTGAAGAAAAGTTCTTAGTTAATCTGCTTACAAGCTATTTGGTTTAGTAGGTCAAAAGCCAAGTTGTTCTCCAGACATATAACAGTATGCTAAAACAGATGAAAAGCCTGTGTGAATGAAGCGTTTTGTTTAGAGGCTGTGTTCTCGCGGACTCCCGGTCACTCGTGCTCTGCTGGGCGCTTTCTTTGACAGTACTGATGTACTGATACATATTTGTCCACCTTCCTTTAAGCGATTTTATGATTCTGTTTCAATTTGAAATTAGCAAAAAGGTAAGATTTTATTTTTATTCACTGTATTCATGCATTTATTCATACTGTTGTTAAAAATACTTGCAAATGTTACTTCTGAGATGGCTATGGATTATTATTTAGTCTCTTTGAATGTACAGTCATGTTAATATGTAATATCTTCAAGACAAAACTCAAAAGACTTTTAAATATAACCGAATGCATTTCAAATGTTCAGCTTTTCTCTTGTCTTTCTTTCTTTTTTCTAAATCAGTGCCACAGGTCTTACAGCAGACAAGATGAAGATGATGACATTCTTCATCGTGGGACTCATTGTCCATGTAGTTTTCTTTCTCTCAATATTTGACATCTATTTCACGTCCCCTCTTGTCCATGGAATGACACCACAGCGTGTCCCTCTGGCCCCGCCGGCCAAGCGCCTGGTGCTCTTTGTGGCAGATGGTCTGAGAGCCGACAGTCTCTTTAAGCCAGACGACAATGGGACAGTCAGGACTCCTTACCTAAGGTGATGAACGGGGAATAATGTTGTCATGCATGTGTTTGTCCTGTTTACAAATGTTGTCCAGAATAGGAGACCTTAGTGTTTTTAAATGGTTTCGATAAAATGCATTTAAATTCATATTATTAGCAGAAAATCACTGACATCATTTCTATCTAATGAAATTTTGATCTTCTATCATTTAATACAACATTTTATAAAGGTATTTTTTTCTTAAAAAAATGGCAACTTACAGGGCGTAAACTGCATTTCCCAAAATACATTATATGCAGATTGAATGAGAAAATAATACACTTATAAGCATTCCAATTATTCTTATCTGCTATGAATGTCTGCCTCAAAAAAAAAAAAAAATTAATAATTTTGTACTCTATATTGTATAAATACATTTTATACAATGTAGAGAATAAAGAGAACTTGTGCTTCTTATTGTTTTCTGTCATAAGGAGTGTGATTGAGGAGAGCGGCACATGGGGAGTGTCTCACACGAGAGTCCCTACAGAATCACGCCCAGGTCATGTGGCTCTAATAGCGGGCTTTTATGAGGACGTTAGTGCTGTTGCCAAGGGTAAGCAGCAGTCGCATGTGTGTTTGTGTATAACCTATGAGTGTGTAAACTTATTGTGTCTCTTATTTCTGTGCTTACAGGCTGGAAGGAGAATCCGGTGGAGTTTGATTCTGTTTTTAATGAGAGCAGACATACCTGGTGTTGGGGAAGCCCTGACATATTACCTATGTTTGCTAAAGGTATAACAAATATAACAGGTGAATAGAACAGTATAGTGACATTATTTGGTTGCTTTACCAGCATGTGTGTTTTGTAGGAGCCACTGGAGACCATGTGTACACTCACACTTACCCTCCAGAGCGGGAGGACTTCGCCTCCACTGATGCTTCCAGACTTGATACATGGGTATTTGATGAAGTGAAGGTAGGATACTTTTATGAAGGGGCTTTTAAGTAATTACTTTAGTGCTGTCAAACGATTAATCGCGATTACTCGCATCCAAAATAAACGTTTTTGTTTACATAATTTATGTGTGTGTGTACTGTGTGTATTTATTATGAATATAGTAATACACACACATGCATGTATATATTTAAGAAAAATTTGTTGTTTATATATTAAATATATTTTATTTAAATATATTTGTGATGTGATGCATATTAAAGGATGGCCCTGCATTTCGAAGTCTGCTATGCAAAAAATCATAAACAATTATTTAAACTTAAACTGTACAACATGCATTGTCTAAAATTATTTTAAATAAAATTTCTAAATCATTTTTATGACTTCATATTAATTCTAATTCTACATGGATGATGATCATGCCACTGCACAACATTGGGGAGAAGAAAAAAAAAAAGTATATATGCATGGTAAAATTAGTCATACTGTGATATATTTTTTAAATAACTAATTATTAATTAGTTTTCTTTCCTCAGTTTCAATATATTTTAACATGCAATTTGTTGAATTTTCAGCAGCCATTACTCTATTATGCAGTGGCACAAGATCCACATGTATCATTTTAATTTTTAATTTTTACATTTTTGTATCAGTGCTGTAAACAGTTGTGCTGCTTAATATTTTTGTGGAAACATTGATACACTTTTTCAAGATTCTTTGATGAATAGAAAGTTCAAAAGAACAGTATTTATTTATCTATCTTTTGTAACATATATGTGTCTTTTTTGTCATTTTTAATCAATTTAATGGATCATTGTTAAAAAAAAAATGTACTTGATTAAAAAAAATTATCTTACTTGCCCCATACTTTTGAAAGGTCTGAAACCCTGAAACGATCTTGTAATAAATAATTATGAGAATATGATTGAACAGCTTGGTTTAATTATCTTATTTCTTTTCTTTGTTTAAGAATTTTCTCAGTGTTGCCAAAAGCAATGAAACTCTGCTGAATATGTTACATGAAGACAAGAATGTGTTTTTCCTCCATCTTTTGGGGATAGACACCAATGGCCATGCCCACCGGCCCATGTCAAAGTAAGTAAAAAACATCACCACATTAGACATTGTAATGAGACTAACGACACCTTTTCCCTTTTATCTAAAGACACTTTGAAGCAATGTTTGTTATAAAAAGTACAATAAAAATTGAATTGTATTGCAGTATAGTGTGTTGAGATACCTTAAACAGGTAGTTTTTATTTATACAACTAAATGCATATATTATGCACGACTTGGGGCAGTTGTGGCCTAATGGATAGAGAGTTGGACTTGTAACCCGAAGGTTGTGGGTTCGAGTCTCAGGTCTGGCTGGGATTGTAGGTGGGGAGAGTGAATAACCAGCACTCTCTCCACCATCAATACCATGACTGAGGTGAGACCCTTGAGCAAGGCACCGAACCCCCAACTGCTCCCCGGGTGCCGCAGCATTGGCTGCCCACTGCTCCGGGTGTATGTCTGTGTGCATGCACTTGGATGGGTTAAATGCAGAGGACAAATTCCGAGTATGGGTCACTATACTTGGCCACACACCACTTCCCTTTCCCTTTCCCCTTATATATTCAGAACACCTTACATAAGATGTACCACTAGGTGGAGCTAGTGCCATTCTCAAATTTAATATTTTGTGCACTTACAGGGAATATCTAGAGAACATTGGCGTGGTTGATGCTGGTGTCACTGAAATTGTCACTATGATGGATGACTTTTATGGCCATGATGGAAAAACGGCTTATGTTTTTACATCCGACCATGGCATGACAAATTGGGGTAAAACATCTCTGTGACCTAGTCTTTATAAGTTTAAAACTTAAGAATTCTGTGACAGGAAACTTTGTTAAAAAGGTTAATATATTACTTTTATCTCTCTGAATGAAGTATAAAATAACAGTCACTTGATTTATATTACGGTTCATGTTCAAGTCAGCATTTCAAAATAACATTTTGTGTAGAAGAATAGGTCATTTATCACTTAAGAATCTGTTCAGTGCAGTATACGAGTATTTGTTTTATAGGATCTCACGGTGCGGGACATCCATCAGAGACGCTGACCCCACTGGTAGTATGGGGCGCTGGGGTTCAGATAGCACAAAAGGAGAGCTCTTACAAATATGATGATAATTATTCAAAAGGTTTGTATAATGTCCCTTATTGGTCTCACACCACTTTATCTTCATATTCAAACATCATGGAATTGATTTTGTCAATATTTCTTTAACCCTTCCTGCATTTCAGAATGGGGGTTGGAAACATCCAGGAGAGTGGATGTCAATCAAGTGAGATTTTCTGCCTCGTTTACTTAAGAAATGTCTATAAATGACAGGAACAAAGCTGATCTGATCTTTTTATGCTATTGCAGGCTGATATTGCTCCACTAATGTCATCTCTTATAGGAGTTCCCTTTCCTTTGAACTCTGTGGTGAGCATGATTTTCAGAGCTTTCTGATCACAAGGTTATATTATAGAGCAGTACACTTCTATACAGACATGTATGCACTTGTTATAGTATTTTCTGACACATTTGTTGTGTTACAGGGTGTCTTACCGCTGAATTACCTGAATAACAGCCAGCACTTTAAGGCTGAGAGCATATATGCAAATGCAATTCAGATCTTGGAGCAGTTCAGGGTAAAATACAGTACATTTTGGTCCATTCTGTCTGTTTTAATTAGAAATAATCAGCTAACTTGTGTTTATTAAATCAACAGGTGAAAATGACACAGAAGAAAGAAACAACAATATCCTTTCTGTTTACAACCTACCAGTGAGTAAAAGTCACTGCTGACCTAAAAATACAAAAATTCAGTCATCATTTGCTCACTCTCATG
Organism: Tor tambroides; assembly: GCA_021397915.2. Lineage (NCBI taxonomy): Eukaryota > Metazoa > Chordata > Actinopteri > Cypriniformes > Cyprinidae > Tor > Tor tambroides. The sequence goes on along the minus strand of JAFVLL020014174.1, from coordinate 123,864 downwards.
TCTTTTCAAACCTATATGACTAACTTTCTTCCTTGGAACATAAAAGATTTTTGAATTCGCCAATACAAAGTAAATGTTGATTATTCATCACACATGTTTTTTTTTTTACTTCTAGGCCTCTGACTGACTCTAAACAGATGGATTTTGTGCGTAATGCAAGGAATTTGATCCAGAAAGGACAGTTTGATGAAGCAGTGAGTGTTGTCCAAACTGACTTGGTGATTATCTTGATCTTGTCTTGCCATATCTTTCTTTGTCTTTTTCTCTAGATCCATTATTGTGAAGATCTGATAGTCCAGGCCATGGAGGGCTTGTCATATTATCACACATATGACCGGCTCTTCCTTGGAAGCAGTGTGGTTCTGGGTTTTATTGGTTGGACCTCTTATGTGGTTTTGTTCATCCTGAAAACGCATGCTAGCCTACGCAAGCCTCCAAATAACACGCATGTGGTAAGCAAGGGATGTTGTAGTCCAGCGAGCAGCATGTTTGTAGGTCATAGTTATTGTCACTAATATTGAGGCTAGTGGTTTATTGGTAAAATAAAAAGATTTTAAAATATGTCACATCCTGTATGTGTTTGTATCTGTGGTATTCGAGGTAACAGAAAGGAGTCTGGGCCAGATATTTCTGTGTATAGGTCTGCTCGTGGCTGTGTTCTTGATGGTCCAATCCAGTCCTTGGACCTACTACATCTACTGCTTGCTCCCTGTGCCCGTGTGGTTCTCTGTCATGAGAGAGTAAGTTACTCATCCCTGTTTTTATTAAATTATTATTTTGAGATTTTCTATAAATTACATTTAACAGGTTTATTAAATTATTACTTAAATGTAACAATATAGGATTAATGAGCATGCACAATTAAAAGGATAGTTCACCCAAAAATGAAAATTCTATGATTAATTACTCACCCTCATGTCGTTCCAAACCCATAATACCTTTGTTCAACTTTGGAACACAAATTAAGTTATTTTTGATGAAATCCGAGAGCTTTCTGACCCTGCATAGACAGCAAGGGTCCTACCACGATCAAGGCTTGGAAACGTAGTAAGGACATTGTTAAAATGGTCCATGTGACATCAGTGGTTCAACCGTAATTTTATGAAGCTACAAGAATACTTTTTGTGCGCAAAAAACAAAACAAAAAATGATGACTTTATTGGAACGACATGAGAGTGAGTAGTTAATAACAGAATTTCATTTTTAGGTGAACTATCCCTTTAAATATCCAATACTCATCGATATGTATGCAATATTGACAGATACCAATAAATGTAATATTTTGTCCAAAAACAATGGTCATTCTGATATATTGTGCATCTATAATGTTAATTAATTAATTTAAATTAATTACACAGGCCCAACAATGTGCAAAATTATTCACATGACCAAGGACGAATAGGAAAATAGGTGCATGTCACAAAAATGTTTAGAAAATCCATATTTATTAATCATATTCAAATGTATTAATAAATATTATACCAAGTCTGTTTTTTCCTCCTTATTTGATTTTTGGAGTTTGTGTGTTTTTTTGTTTTTTTTTTATCTCTGTCACAGATTTGAAACTCTTGCCGGTCTGGTTCGAGCAATCCCCTCATTACCACTCAGCAAATGCTTTGGATATTTTTTGCTGGTTATGTTTGGAATTGAATTACTAGTAAGTGCTCGATTAGCTGTGTGCTAGACATGGTGAATTCTGTTGTCTGTGTTTTAGTGTTGCACTGTTTTGCACTCTAGTAATTAGATGTGTTAACTATTTCACTTCTATTTCACTTCTTTTATTTCCTCTCTGCTGGTGTTTTTTAGGTTGTGAGTTTTTTCTATCGGGCCATGTTGACCTTGGGCCTGCTGGTGCTGGCACTGTGGCCTGTGGTTTCTGGCCTTTACACAAAAGCAAAAGTAAGGTGGCATTCTCAAGGCCTGTTCTGATCTGAGGTCAGAAAGGAGTGTTTTTTTTTAATACTTGCTTTTGTCTGTTATGCTACTGTAGTTCAGGTCATTGAGCTGGATTTTGAGCTGTCTCTTTCTGGCTGTGTTTCCACTGTTGCCTGTGGTAGGACGGGAACCAGACGTTAACTATGTGTGAGCACTCTGTTTACTTACTGATACCAAATCCTGTCATACACAATTTGTGTTCATTTTCTTCTTCATACATTCTTCTTCATACAGACATTCATACGCTCTGATTATTGATGCTGAATGGCATCAGGAAGATTTATGTTCTAAATTTAATGTTTCACTGTAGAATTTGCGCTGGCGTGCTGACCCTCTTCAACTCGTCTTCATACCTCTGGTCATCATGGAGACGCTCTCCTTTGATCCGAAGGGATCGTCAGCTGTTCATCTGCCAGGTCATTTTCGATTCTTTCTTTGTGTCCTTTTTCACTCTTCGAGGTCATTTTGGTTTTGAACAGTATCTGAATTTGAGATTCCCAAACGTTTTTCAAACGTGTAAAATATTCCCTTGACACACCCCCTGAGATTTTGTTGAAATATAAAATATTTGAATATTTTAACAGCACATTTGCATGTCCATGGTTCATTGATTTCGGTTAATGGTCACATGACATGCAGTTTTAGTAAGGGTTTCATTTTGATTGTTTTTAAATTATTTACTTATTTTTATGATTTAATTTATTATTAGCCTGCAGTTACCTCATGAACCCCCCTAGACGTCCGCAAATTCCAGTTGAGAAGCTCTGTGTTTAAAAATAGTGATCCAGGGTACAGTTTTGTAAAGAGTAGGTTCAGGAGAGCTAGAGCAATCCAGTATGTGACATGAAAACCATTTAAATAAGGCAAATGATTCACTAAAGGAACTAGATGCACAGAACAAAGGCAGGGATAGCTGAAGGGGCTATACAGTACGTACACTAGGAAGTAATGACCAAAATGTAACTGGGAAATAGATATGGTAATAGGGTAACTGCATATATATATATATATATATATATATATATATATACACACACACACACACTATATTGCCAAAAGTATTGGGTCACCCCCTTCTAATGAACAGGTTTGACTACTTTAGTAATTAAACACCAATGTTTAGTAAAAAAAAAACACCAATGACTTGTACATACACTATATAGACAAAAGTATTGGGACACCCCCTTCTTTAGAACAGAAAATGCACTTCCAAATCTGTGGTAACAACGATAGGAACATAATTCATGTATTTAAAAATTGTTTTTCCATCTCTGTTGCAACAGTTTTGGAAGTGTCTAAAATGACTGTACCCATATGTACAAGTCATTGGTGTTTGGTGATGAGTTTTTGGCTCAAGGTCTGCATTTACAGTCACACCAGAGGTGTTAAACTGGGATTAGGACTTGGATTTATGCAGACCAGTCAAGTTCTTCCACACTGACTGAATCAATAATTTTCTTTTTAGAACCGTGCCTTATACACAGAGGCATTGTCATGTTAGAATAGAAAAGGGTCCTGTCCAAACTGTTGCTATAAAATTAGAAGCACACAATTCCCTAGAACATCATTATATGCTTAAACATTAAGATTTGTACTCATGGAAATTACTAAAGTAGTCAAACCTGTTCATTAGAAGGGGTGACCCAATACTTTTGGCAATATAGTGTATATATTATTTTTAAAATATATTTTGGTCTACTTTTTATTTATTTTATTTTAAAAAATATATTTTGGCCAACTTTTTTATTTATTTGTTTTTGTTACCATATGGGCTAAATCGGGACTACATCTAAATTTAACCTACTTTAAACTCCTCTGAGAATCTTATTTGTGTGCATTTGTTTCCAGATGATGCAGGTGGTGCTGTGTGCTTACACCCTGACCAGCACACACTCCAGTCTGCAGCTGAAGCAGGGCTTGCCACTCTTCAACCAGCTTGTTAGCTGGCTCACACTAGGTTTGCCATCTCCTCTCCCATAACGCTCTGTTACCAATATAGACTGTAATAAAGGGATAGTTCCGGCAAAAATTAAACTTCTGTCTTTGCTTACACACCCTCATGCCATTCCAAATCTGTATGATTTTCTGTCTTCTGTGGAACACAAAGGAAGATATTTAGAGGAATGTCTCAGTGTCTTTTTCCTATACAGTGAAAGTTAAAAAGGTCCTGTGTTGTTTTGGAAGTTGGAACCCCCAAATATTTTAAAAAAGAAAGTCATAAAGATTTTAAATAACATGAGGGTGAGTAAATGGTGCGATGAACCCTTGATGCATGACTGTTAACCAGTGAATTGCACTTCTTCTTTTCTTCCGCCCTGTTCATACTTTATCCCCTGCTTTCTCTTTGTTTTTTAGTTTCCTCATTTGTGATACCGTTGTTGAGTTCTACCAAGCTCTATCACAGACTTCTGAGTATCCTGATGTCCTTAGTTTGTGTCTACCTCCTCCTGAGCACAGGGTAAAAGCCACTGACCATCAATCTAATGCCATCTAATCATTCATTTTTATGTGTCTGTGCTTAGTCTAACAGTAATTCAGCATGTTAGATTTAGTCAAATTCTCCTCTTGAGGTTGCCCGTCTAAGGAAATGGAATTCAAAAACAAACCACATAGTGCGTAGTAAGTAGTTAAGTTGCTGAAGTCTAGCCGCTGACTGGTTTGAGACAGTTCCAGTTATACAGAGAATATTATAATTAACAATTCATTAAATTAATTAAGAATTAAATAATACACTACCTTTCAGAAGTTTGGGGCTGGTTATTTTTAAGGTTTTTATTTGATCAAAAATGCAGTAAAACATTAATAATATAAAATAATACTATAGTTGAAAACAATAGTATTGAATATATTTTAAAATGTAATGTTTTCCTGTGATGGCAAAGCTGAATTTTCAGCAGCCATTATTTTTAACAGCCATTACTCCAGTCTTCTGATAAATCTGCTCAATAAACATTTCTTCTTATTATCAATGTTAAAAATAGTTGTGCTGCTTAATATTTTTGTGGAAACCATTATACTTTTTTTCAGGTTACTTTGATGAATAGAAAGTAAAAAACAAACAAACATTCATTTGAACCTAAACTTTTGAACCGTAGTGTACAGTATATTCTAAAGATATGAGTCAAATCCCATGATGTTCTAATGAATAAATCAAATGAATTGCAAATAACTTTAAAGATGTTATTTTATTTTCAGTTTTGTTATTTTATTATAATTTATTCTAAATTTGAATATAATTTATTCTAAATGAATATTTTAAAATGAAAGCCCTTATTCTAATAGCTGTTTGGTTTGTAAAATGTAAAGGTATGAGGCTCTTTTTCCTCCAGTGATGTCATGGCTCATGTTTGCATGGATCAACATGGAGCAGGAAGCCATGAACACACAAGGGAGTTCAAATCGGACTGAGGTACCGTCCCCTCCTCTAGGCTTCTCCATACTTCCCTTCAGGCTCTATAATAGTCTCAAAATGTGGTTGAAGCTTATTGCATTGTGTAAAGTTTATGTACCACAGTAAGAGTAGACTGACCAATGATTGTACCGTTTCCTGTTTTCTCAGCTCTCCAGCATTGATTTTGCTGAAAACATTGACATTACCAAGATCAGGCAGCTAAGGCTGGATGACATTCGGAGATCTTACTTCTTTGCATCCTTTTGGACTGTTTGATTTGTGTCTTTTGATTAGTAAAAAATGTTTATATAAAAAAATAAAGTTCCTTAACTGTTGTAATAGGTGTTTTTCATTATAATTGCATTCTTCGGCTGCGGTAACATTGCCTCTATTAATAGGTAAGCTACTCGTTTTGAAGTAAAATAGTGCTATAAAATCAACTTTAAAAAATATATTATTTTCCCTCACAGTTTTGATCCAGCCTCAGTTTACTGCTTTTTGACCGTCTTCAATCCTTTCATCATGGGCGGCCTGCTGATGTGGAAGGTATAGCACTTGCTCAACATATAGTTTCAGACTGATGCTCTTTTTTTTTTTTTTTTTCATTAGTGCAATGGGCACCACAGCTGTTTGTGCTATTTACACTATTATGCTTCTATTAACTCTTGCATCCTCTTTCAGGTGTTAATTCCATTTGTAATTGTGATGTGCACATTTGAAAGCATTCAAGTGTCAACACAGCTCTCATCACGAAGGTACATTCTATTTTTGCCCACATTGCCTGCAGAGTGCAGACTGACCACTTCTTCAAGCATTTGCTATATTTGGGCTCAAGCCTTTCACAGACACTTCCTTGTTGACTGCAGACAACTGGGCTTTGGTATCTAGGGTACTTGATTAAAAAAAAAACCCCGACAAAGTCCAACAAGGATATGTTCCTGCTCAGGCATAACAAAATAATTTTTTTGTATATTACATAGCTTTATGGCATTATTTTGCATAAGTTTACATCAAATCTGCATTTCTTTTCTAGCCTTTTCCTCGTTGTGCTTGTGATCTCAGACTTGATGGCACTGGTAAGCTTAGCATAGAGATCACTACAAATAATGGCAAAATTAAATTGCATAAAAGTTGCATTTTTTTATTAATCATTTTAAATCATCTCTATTCTTTTTCACCAGCACTTCTTTTTCTTAGTAAAAGATTATGGAAGCTGGCTTGACATAGGCACTAGGTGGGTTAACTGTAATGTACTTCTTGTTTTAGCTTCCATCCTGTTAACCATGGGGAACACAAGCTCAGTTTGGTTTGCATGTGTCATAAATGCCCATATTGCACAAATATGATACAAACGTTTTTTTGTGTTGCAGTATTAGTCACTATGTCATCGTAATGTCCATGACCATCTTCCTCATGTTGCTGAGCATCATGACGCACATCTTAACTTCCAAGAGGATCCTCATTGGACGGAAACGAAAGATGCACTTTAGATGACAAACTAGTACCAGGATGGTACTAGTTTCCTAATGTTTATAAGGTGCATAAAACAAGCATTCAGTGGCACAATAATATGACTGATGTTCAGCGTGGGGTCTTCCTGTTTATGGGTATTTCTTAACATTATTGTTACTTAAGACTTATGACTCTGCGTCTTATAATAGGAAGACGATATGGTATGGTATAACTAGGTGATGTGCTGTTAATACATACAGTGGATTTACAGGTATTTTAGTTCTGGGGCTTAAAGGGAAAAAATGCCATAAAACTAATTTAGATTAAAGGGAAAGGACTTGATTATGTCTCTGTATATGTACTGTATGATTTATGCCAAAGGTGTGGAATATTACTGTACTTATGTCAGCTGATTTTAACTGGGATCTAATTCTCAGATGGCATTATGGTAAGTGTGTAGTTTTAAAACATTGTATTTTAATATTGTTTTGCAAATATGTGCATTTATTTATTTACAATGAATAAATTACATTTTTAAATGTATTAAAATATAAAAGAGTTATTTCGTAATAACTCTCTAGAGTTATCAATTGTAATAATATTTCACAGTATTGCCATTTTAATAAATGCAGCCTTGGTGAGCATAAGCGACTTCATTCAAAAACATAAACTTAACACTTAGTTTTATTCACATCATCAATGTCCATGAATAACTAAAGCACATCCCCCTCTGCAGCTGTGACAAGATCATAGGGGAAAACCAAAAACCACAAACCCTGTCAGCTTAAGACTAGACACTACTGAGCACTATTAAGATTTGAATGATACCTGTAGTGTCTACCAACAGAAAATTTTATGAGGGACTATTACAATACATTCAGACTCCATGTAGAGAACTGTGATCTTGCAGGATTTTTATCATAACTGGAATCTGAAGGTTTGTTTGAGGTTGTTTGGCAATGTGACTCTCATTGTTTTTGAGGTTGGCCACCTAAAGTGAAACGTCAAATGTGCAACAGTGTGAACCATAAATGCAAACAGCAGCCTGGCCGCCGCATCGAGAGAATGTGCTAAAATAGTGGTTTCTGAATGAGTGAGGAGGAGATGCAACAAACACATTACCTTACTTCCTCATCTGCTCTGCCATCGTCGACTTCTGCGTTGCTGTTCAGAGGGTATGTATCTTGCTTCATTGTCTCATTAGGCTGTTCATTTTGATTAGCTAAGCTAATTTTAACATTTTAAATGCACTGTTGTAAAAGAGTTGAATTATATTGCTTTTATCTGATTGTCTGAAAAGAACCCCCATACATGCACACATACAGTAGTTTGTGGCTTCTTTGCCACTATCGAAAGAGCTACATTGACTTTTTATTGGTCTGTTTCTACAGTACACTACTGTTACCTACTCAAACTGTAAACTTATGTAGCTGGTAAGAGTTTACAATAAGGTTCCATTAGTTAACATTAGTTAATTACATCAACTAACAATGAGCAACACATTTGTTTTATTTAATCTTAGTTAACTTTAGGTAATACATTTATAACAGTTCATTGTTGGTTTATGCTAGCTCAAATCAGTTACATAATATTAACAGATACAACTTTGATTTCAATAATGTATTAGTAAATGTTGACATTAACTGATTATTTCCTAGGATTAAGTATTTTCATTGTTAGCTCATGCTAATGAAGGTAACTAATGTTATCAAATGGACCTTACTGTAAAGTGTAACAGAATAAAAAATGTACTCACCCTCATGTGTTCCAAACCTGTAAAACATTTTTTTTTTTTTTCTGTGGAACAAAAATATTTTACTTTTTTTTTTTTTTCTTCATACAGTGGAAGTCGATGGAAACTAAAACTCTTTGGTTAACATCATTCTTCAAAATATCTTTTATGTTCCACAGAAAGAAATTTCTACGGGTTAAGAACGACATGAGGTTGAGTACCTAAATGACAGAATTTCCATTCTGAACCATCCTTTTAAACTTAAATTAATTTCTAAAATAATTACTCATGAATAAAACTGTGTTAAATACCTGAAAATGATTTTTGTGACAAGAAAAATCTATGTAAATTAAAACATTCTTTAGTGGTGACTTTACCTAAAACTAAAGCAATTCAGATGCCTTTTGCATATATTCAGTAACTTTCTCACATTTGTCTTCCAGTATGTTTTCTCACTTGGAACCATGACTATGAACACCACAGTCGACAACATCACCAGCACCGCAGTGCTGACACCTTCAGCAGCCTCCCCGGCCCCGGCACTCCTCACCGAGCCCTTCAGAGTCGCTCTGATCATCATTTACTCTGTTGTCCTTCTGGTTGGCATTACATGCTTAACCGTCATGACCAGCTTGTTAAAAACCAACATTCGCTCGTTAACCACCATCGCCTTCCTGAACTTGATGGTCGCACACTTTCTTTTTCTGCTCACCGTGCCGTTCAGAATCTACTACTATGTGTCCCAAACATGGCAGCTGAGTCAGGAATTCTGTAAACTGGTCAGCGCTATGGTGCATATCCACATATACATGGTGTTTACCATCTACTCCATCCTTCTCACGATTCGTTTCCTGCATTTTTACAAGAAAACGCAGCGGACTGAGTTCTACAGGCGGCTGCACGGGCTGGGCGCGAGCGCTCTAGTGTGGCTCATTCTGTTAATCATCATGTTACCCATCGTGCTGATACAATACGGACAGCAAACCATACCAGAAAACCAGTGCTTCAGATTTGGAGATGAAATACATAAGAACTATGTCTACGTCCTGAACATGGTTCTGTCCATCTTTATTATCACGGTGTCTTGTCTTCAGACCTGCATCCAGATGATCATCCTGCGCTCGATGATACTCAAGTACGGCCCCGCCAGCCGCTCTCAGCAGGAGTTTTGGGTCCAGATAAAAAACCTCAGCTTTGTACTCATCATGCTCACCTGCCTGGTACCGTACCACATTTTTAGGCTACAATACATGAACAACACTAAAGGCCTTCATCAGATAAATGAAGTGTTTTTGGCCATCACTGGGCTTACGTGTTTCGACATGCTGACGTTCACAGGGAAGAACATATTTAAAGTGTGCTGGACCGGATAAATAAAGCGGATAAATACTGAACATAGACGCTATCCTCCGCATCACTAACCATAAATCAGGGTTTGCATATGGAAACTGGAAACCGTTTTAACAGAAAACGAGTGTTATAATTATAAGGTGAAAGTAAATGAGCATCAGCCTTAGCAAAATGTACTATACCATGTTAAACGTATTTTGGGTCAAAACACCATAGAAGTTAGCCTACTGCAATTATTGTTAACTGTGGCAGCTATGACTCTGAAAGCTTTTTACATTGTTTGAATGCTATTGGAAAAAAAAAAACAGGCCTGTTTTTTGATCATGTAAATTCCAGTACCATGATAAATACCATATAGCATGGTATATAGTTAAGTAACAGTGTTACTACAGTAGCAAGGCTAACATTCGATAGTTATGTCTTTACAATGACTGTAATAATGGTAGGCTATGTAGGTTATCATGATTTTCAAATCTTTCAGATGATTTGAAATGACGTTTGTTTTGATATCTGTACTGTCATGAATTTGAGGTGGAAAAGCAAAATACATTTTATTTAAAGGGTTTACAGCGAACCGCTGACAGCTATTATATTTACTCAATACGGCTAAATGAACTAACTTGAATGCAGCTCAGTGAATTTAAGGCTAACGTTCTCAGAATTTTGGCTAATGTTCTGACAAGGGTATCTCAAATTCATGAATAAACGTTCTTCCAGTGACAATAATAGAAAGTTCGAGATTAAAAAAACAAAACAAAAACTGGATGTTTTGAACTTTCGGAGACCGAATGTTCCAAAATGTTCATACCTTAATGGGAAGTTGCGAACGTTTCTTACTTTTGTGAGCTGGGATGGGGTGGCATTCTTATTTTAGAGAGCATTTTAACTGGAGAAACAACTGTGTAGTGCAAAATGAGTCATGATTAACTAAAAATCACAAAACTCTCTTTTTGAGTTCTCTATTACAGTATATCTCTAGAATTGAGGTTTTCAGATTATTTAGCCTATAACTTGCGACACGACAACTCGCAACAACTTAAATATTTGAGTTTTTAAAATATGGTTTTATGTTCAGTTATGTGATAAAGCCATATACTGTAAAAAAACAACAAAAAAAACCAGGATAATACAATGGCCAACCGATGACCGCTCATTGAGAGAGAGAGGAAAATAGAGATTTGGCGCCCTCTTCTGATAAAATTGGAGAACGTCAAAGACCTGAGGTAGTTGAAAGGTTAAACTTTCTTTTTGTAAAACTAGGAGTTGAGCCATCTGTGTTCAACCAGTGTTTATAAATAGGCTTTTTTAAAATTGTTTTCTGAAAATACAAAAGTGTTGGTTACATATTTATGATATTATATATTCAAATGTTTTCTTTCTTGTCTTTAGGCTTCGCGTTCATTACGGCGTTAATCCACGCACAGGCAACACGACTCATGTCTTGTGTTTTATTGGGGCTAGTTACTGTTTAACATCTCCACCCAACTTTCAGTTTGTTTAGTAAATCGATCTAATGAGGCTCCCCCAACACCACCAAAAGTATTGTCCAATGTAAGGCTTTTGACATGTTAAACACTTCATTTGCTCTCTATAACAGCCTAAATATCATATTTATTAGCATAAAATTTTGACACGTCTGTTTGGGTTTTGGCGGATTAATGCCAATCGTTGTTGGACGTGGAGAAGGTAAGACCAGATAGTTTTGAGTTGCCGTCATTGAAATGTGGGCCAGTTAAAGAAGGAAAAAAAAAATCCGTTAAAACTTTTATTCCTATCTTTTATGTAGTCTTAAACAAGTCCTTGCTACAGTTTGACGTTAAAGAATTATCGCTCGTGCAGCTATGACGTCAGCATTCCCTAAATTAGTTAGTCTCTATTCGTATTTTATATACATATTTTTTCGTATCGACAAATGGAAATGTATAGGTGTTTCATACAGAAAACGTACAGGATTTTTGTGTTTTCTGAAATTTTATGTTGTGAAAACAAATAAGCAGTGCTTACTAAATTATTCTATTTAATATTTTATGTCCAATATTGCTGAATTAAAAAAAAAAAATTATTATGTAATTTACATTGGCACAATTATATTTGCTTTGCTAATGTATTACTTTAAAATGTCTTCTTTTACATTAAATATGCCTTAATATCATTTAGGTCAGATTGTAAATATTTCAGTTGCCTGTATGGAAGTGACATTAATAAACATTTTATAAAAAAAACTGAATGTACTGCCTATATACCGTGAGTTTTTCACAGTCCTGGAGTACATTATACTTTCAAGCAATTCTAGTTTGACCTTGAATTTATTTTACTGCTGAAGTGCTATGACAGATCAACTAGTAATGTGGAGAGTATTTTGCAATATGATTTTTAAGTACAGTATTCATCGCTCTGCATCTGAGCTGATTGTGAGGTGTAATGCCATCTATTGAAAATAGATGGCCTCACTAAACTCTTATCACGTGAACATTTGAGCACTTCCTCATTTAAAACATTGTTAGAGTGAAGTTAAAATGTAACTTGTGTGATGTGGCCACAGAGTATCCCCGTGCTTACTGAATCGAACCTCAAATCCTTCAATTTATTTAATATTTGTTTTCTTTTATTTGAATATTTTGTTGTCTTTCTGTTTTTGTTATGGCCTCTGCTTGTACAGCAATGGTGCTATTTTGTTTGATTTTCTATAGTTGATTAAATTGCACCACAAGGCAATTCAATGTACAGAAAACCACAGAACTTCTAAAATCTGACAAACTCTTAAAGAAGCCAAGTTTTTCATTAAAGTTGAATTTTTTGAAAAAAATTATTTAGACCAGAGATGAATTTTTTTTCAACATTTGTTTTGTTTCCTTTATGGGTTTGCACATGCATTGTACAGGCCTGATGGTGCTGCACTAATGTGTCTTGTCTTTATTTATTTATTTTTTGGAATTATTTGTTGGTTTTTTTAACTCTTAAAAGGATAGTTTACCCTCATGTCATTCCAAATCTGTATGGATTTGTTTCTTCTGCGGAACACAAAATTAAAAATGTAAAAAAAACATTGGGGTCAGAAAAAAACAAAAAATGGACAAAAAAAAAGAGAGGAATTTTTGTCATATACACAAAAAATCAGTAAAATATTTGCTTTGAACAATATTCACTAAGAAATTGCTAGTAAATTTCACAATTAATTACAAAGAAATGGCAAGTAACATTTAATTAAATGTGAAATTTAGAAGTAGAAAGACTAAAATGATATTTTTTTGTAAAACCTACTCTTGTTTTATTTACATCTTTGAAAAAAACATCTTTTTTTTACAGTGTAGGCTTGGAAAGAAATGGGAGTGAATAAATATCAGACATTTTTATCTCAAGAATGACTCATCAGTGACTCATAGATTGAAAATATTACATTCAAATAGGTCTTCTGTGTCTCTTAATCTAATTTAAATAAATGTTAACATGCAAAACAGAATTTGTGTCAGACGAATGTAAATTATGTCTATGATTAGATCATTGGAACAGAATTCTGGAACTGCTAATATACCTCGTTTTTAAATACATCTCAAGCTTAGAAAAGTCTACTGATTTAACAGAAGTTCATACCTCACCTTCATTTTGAAGTCTTTGTTTACAAATGGAAGCTCAGTGGTGCTGCAGTCTTTGCCAGTTTTTGGTTTGGGACGGTGCTTTACTTTGTAAGAGTGTCATTTTGCCTGAGAATAGGACTTGTTGGTTGGGCTGCACCAATAAAACCCTTGTGTTCCTTTCTGGAACAAATGGGGAATACTGTTATCTCTTCATCCTTCTGATAAGTATAGGATAAGGTGAGAAGATAAGTTCTGTTCAAGGAGGTGAGGAGTCTTGGCCAAGGCTCCTCCCTTGTCTTAGAAGACGACAAATCAGCATTCTGAAGAGATGGTCAACCTAAGGCTGCCCTCAGTTCTCTCTCTAAGAGACACTGTCCCGGGACGACTTTAAGTAGAGCTAGCCAGGCAGGGATGAAGTTTTCACCAACTCATCTTCCTAAATCTTTGTTGGACATGGATGTAGCCAATTACTGCGAGGGCCTTGACCCGACCTATAGCACACTGGGCTTTGAGAACGCAGAAGTGCTTTATTGTAGTGGTGAGTGCTGTGCATTTTTTCCAAAATATGTGTTTTTAAGTACTTTCGAAGTTGCAGATAGGGTTGATGCTGCTTGGACTAGTAAACAGATGATTACTCTACTTGAAGTTTGCTGTTGCGTTTGTTGCTGAAAATTGAATTAATGTTAATTCACACAGATTCGAACTGATGTGGATGTTAATTTGGGATGGTATGACTAAATCAAATGTGTCTGGAGGGGACGGACACCATGTCATGGCTGGTTTAATAGCTGTCTGAACTGTCTGGAATGATTCGTCCCAGCAGAATCATTTACCTCAACCTAAAGGAGATAATTGTTAGCTAACTATTTTGAAAGTCTTTCCGTTCGGTTTAAAATTCAACAGAGGTTTCGCTCAAATCCTTAGAAAAGAGTTCTGAGTCTCAGGATTAGAGACTGGGATCTCTGTGGGCTCATAGGTTGGGAAAATAGGACAAAATGGGGTACATTTAGGTGTAAAGTCAGTATATTTTGTACAACTGCAGTTAATTCAAAGCAATACAAGAGCAACAATGAACTCAGATATGTTGAATGATGTTATTTTGTATTTTTATACAAAAAAAAAAAATTAAAATAAGTAAAGGGACAGTCACCCTGTGGCATTGTGGGAAATGTGTTGCTCAAAGGTACATTTTGGATAGGGCAACTCTTTTAGATTCCTTAGGTTACTGGCACGATTACGTCACCACAATCTGATGTGATTTATCCACTTTGGTTCTCCATTAACCTAAAGCTAAATTTGCTGAAGAGATTTCCCAGTTATCTTTACAGTTCTTTACAATACATCGGAGCACAGAGATAGAGAAAGGCCATAAAATAACTGGAAACAAACTATTTAAAGGCAAACACACAATCTCTGGCATGCAGGTGGACAGCTAGACAAAAAATTCTATGGCTGAACAAAATTCAGTTGGGTTTTCTTAAAATAATCAGTAAACTTTACCCAAATATCTTATGTAATGGAGTGGAGTAAAACCAATAAAATTTGATCTGTCATACTGACTAGACTGAATCTGTTGCAGTTAAATGCTAACTAGCAGGTGCACTAAAAAAAATGAACCTAAAAATGTGCTGTACATGGTAACATCTACAATAATTAATTCCAAAATATATTATAAATATTATTTGCCACCACATATCACCCCAAATGCATTAGGATACTTACAATGTTTTTTTGTACTCAAACCATCCATGCTGGGAACTGAAACAGTGAAATTGAGTTATGACCAAAATTCTTTTTAATTTTAATCAGTTATGTAAGTAATAATAAGCAAAATTCGTATTTTGAGTTGATGTTTGCATGCAAATACATTTAAGATAGTGTAGGAAAGCATTTGGACGGATTGGTTGTTGCATTGAGCTAAAAAGGACATTTCTGTCATAATTTACACACTCTCATATCATTCCAAACTGTATGAATTTGTTTCATCTGTGAAACACAAAAGAAGATATTTTGAGATATGTCTCAGATGTTTTTTGTCCATATTTTAAATGGTAGCCAAAACTGTTTCATCACCAATATTTTTCAAAATATCTGCAGATGAAAGTAAGTCATACAGGTTTGGAACAACATGATGGTGAGTAAACCAACATTTTTGGGTGAACTGTTTATTTAACTAAACCCTATAAAGCTGTGAATGTATTGAAATTGTTTGCCAGCTGATTGATGTTTCAATTTCAAGTTCTATAGCACCTAAATACTTCAAAATACGCTCTGCAGACGGACGAAAGCTGACGAGATGAAATTGCCCTTTGCGTTCAAATGATGTTTTATTCTGAAATGAGAAGGAATCACTTTGGGAATATACTGAATCAGACGAGATTGCTTTCAACCCACATTAACATTTATCCACAAGATGTCAATCTCCATTGAATATCTATCTATGCGATAAAACAGAGGCTAATCCTAATTAAGTCTGTCCTACAACAGCGGGAGGTTCCAATCAGTCTCAGCGCATAAAAGGCTAAAGTCCCCTGCTGCATTTCTTTTGTTGAAATGTTATGATTTTGGATGCACAAAGGAATGACTGATTTTTCATCCTTGTCTATATGAACAGAAGGGTGCCGCTCTCTGTTGCATTAGAAGGTCTTTTAGGATGAGCATCCTTTGTTCACTTATGCAGAACTCTTCCTCATTCTCCTCGTTAGCTGTTATGATTGAGAGACTGCGATTTCGTGCTGCAGCTTTATGAGACTCACTAGGCCTCTTTGTTTGTTAGTAGCTAACTTGAATTAGCATAGCATCTAGAAGCTTAACAGCAGTAGATTCCCACTATTTAACGTTCTGGATGTACAATGGATGTGAATCTCTTTTTTAAATGATCTAAAGCCTTTTATGAAAGTGAATCATCAAGCCCTCAGTTGACTGAGCTGTTGTTGCAACTCAAACCAAAGTGTTCAGGTGGCAGCCAGTTATATTATGTGTGATGATTCCAGTTTTGACTGTCTATGTTGTTTTTCACAGAAAACATGCCGACAGAGCCCAACATCAGTCAAGGAGAAAATGGCATGAGCTCCAACTGCGCAATCTGTGGCGATAAAGCCACAGGTAAACATTATGGCGCCTCCAGCTGTGATGGCTGCAAAGGCTTCTTCCGCCGGAGCATCAGGAAGAGTCATGTCTACTCCTGCAGGTACATTGCTCTCCTCCAAATGAGATGTTTACATCATAAAATGAATATTGTGTAGTGAAAATAAGTGTTTATTGTAGTATTATTTATATACTATTATGGTATTTGTCAGTAGTTTGAATTAGCTTTTATTTTTATATTTCCTGTCTTCATTTGAATTTTAGTTTAGTTTTTAAGTATTAGTTTTTTAAAATATTAATATTTTAATTTATTTTATTAATTTACTTTATTAGTTTATTTTTTATTTCAGTTTGACTAATTTTAATGCTTAAACTTATTTATTTTTTTTGAGTTTTTTTGTTTTTTTATTTAATCTTTATTACAAACATATTTTTAAACAATTTTAGTTTTAGTTAACTGTAATACTGTAGGATGTGTTTTTTAATTTAAGAAACAAATACATTTTTAAATAAAGCTGATTAAAAAAAATTGTTTAAACATAAGCATGAGTCTGATTCATAACTGAGTGCCTTTTATGACCCAATTCTTTTTGATGAATCATTCAGTATGATTCAGAAATCAGTCTTGAATTTGTGAGTTATCAGTTTCACGATTGAGTGCCTCAGTTCCTTTTAATGAATCAGTCAAAAAGACTCATGAATCAGTCTTGAACTTGTGAGCTATCAGTTTCACGATTGAGTGCCTCAGTTCCTTTTAATGAATCAGTCAAAAAGACTCATGAATCAATCTTGAACTTGTGAGTTATCAGTTTGAATTGGTCTAATGAATCATTATTAGACCAATTCGATGGACCATAAGCCACTACTTCTGTCATGTCCATGTAAAAATTAACAGAAAGAATCAATTAAGGAACTGTATTTGTTTAGTGTAATTAAATTCCTTACAGTTCCCATTTCTAATTACAAATAATTCACCACTTTAATACATCTATTGTTGTGATGTTAACACAGCCTTTACAAAGTTTTGCTCTAAAGAGATCATCTTTTAAAAAAATTTTTATTACTTTTGGGCAGGTTTAATCGTCAATGTGTCGTTGATAAAGACAAAAGGAACCAGTGCCGTTTCTGCAGACTTCACAAATGCTTTCGAGCTGGAATGAAGAAAGAAGGTAAACATTTTATATGCATACATTTTACCCACAAATACTCCCTTTTCCCACAGTTTTGAACAGATAGCTCATGGAGTAACAAGGAAGAGGGAACTCGAGTGAGTAAAATGGATGATGCCATAAAACTTGCCCTGATTACACAAGGATGTTTAGTTTATTGGATGTATAACCTTGGCTTAGACTTTTATGATGGGTGATCATGTGCTCTCCACCTCACTTTCCGTGCGTACACGTTGTTCAGGATTGTGGTCAGTTAAAGTTTTACCTCTAGGCTCTAGCTTAGGCAGGGTTTTACACGGCAGTCATTTATTATTTTTTCATTTGCTCACCATTGTTTCCTATTCCTTCTGAGAAGGAAAAATGCTTAATCCAGCCTTAGATGGTTTACTGGTCTTAGCTGGTTTAAGATGGTTTACCTTGGTGATGCATCTGGTGTTTACTAGATTGAAAACTGGTCTTCCAGCAAAAACGCCTCTTAAACTAGCAAACCAGACCAGGCTAGGAAACTGGTTAAGACCAACAAACAATCTTAGGCTGGTTTAAGCTCCTTGTCAAGTTTGAACCAATGTCAAAAATCTAGATATGAGAAAAATCACACATCAGCAATTTAACTTATAAAAAGGTTACAAAAGTTCCATTTTCATAAAGACAAATATTTAAAAATATTCAAAAATAAAAATTATATTAAAAATATTGAAAAGTAATGCAAAATACAGTAACATAGCAAGCAGGAAATATTTATGGCTTATAAATTTTCCCAATGCGTTCATCATTGGCAAGTGTGGCAAAAAGGTCATTTTAGTCTGTGTTTTACATTTAATAACGTTAAAATACATCACAACCAATGCTTCATTTTTCCAATGTAGCAATTTCTTGGCAATGTGTGAGATTTTCTGTAAATAATCATGAGAAACACACCCATCATCTTGGCTAATCAGTAATATCTCTTAACTGTTATTAGCTCACTAATCAGCTAAATTGTTTGTGCTTGTTTTCAGCTGTGCAAAATGAGCGGGACCGTATCAGCTCGAGAAGGAACATACAAGACTCACATGACCTGCCACCAATCACAGCCCTGGCTCATGCTGAAGCTCTCTCACAGCAGGTAAACCATCCTATCAAGGTTAATCTCTCTCTCTCTCTTTCTCTCACACACACGCACACACACACAAAAAGAAAGAGAAAGAATATCAGTAGAGAACAGCAGAGATATGGAAAAAAAACATGCATATAATTACGGTATCTGCGGCAGTAACATTTATTGCTTTTGAGCAATATATTATTGCTGTGATTGTCAATTAAAGCAAAGGTGTATGGTTTTAATGCATTATGCTAGAGATAAATAGTCAGCAAAAACAAAAATGAACCAACAGGGCTGATTAAAGAAGGAAGAGAGGTTTCATTACAGTAACTCTGATGAAGTTTTGCTCAGTAGTCATTAATGACAATGAGAGATAAATAACAACTGAGCGCTGCTTTCTTTAAGCATCAGTCTGTGTCATCAACATTTCTAATTATCTGCATGAGTACCCGCGTGAATTTTCTCTGAGAGCGAGGTAACAGCCTGTGCGAAAGCATTTTTAGAGGACATGGTAAATTCGGTTCTTCTCTCGTTTGTCTCCCAGCAGATCAACGCCGCCAGCCCAATGGGCCCTGCTGATGTTTCAGAGAAAAAATCAGCCACTATCAGTGACGTCTGTGAATCTATGAAGCAACAGCTGCTTGTTCTGGTAGAGTGGGCTAAATACATCCCAGCCTTCGGCGAATTGCCACTTGATGACCAGGTAATGGCCTTTGGAAAGCAGCACTGGCTGTGCTAATTGGGGAGGCCCTTGGGTTAAATTGCAGGGCCGTTCAGTGAAGCTCAATATTTGCTATTCACATGGCTGACTCAGTTTAGCCTCCATTTAGCACGCTGTCTGTGTTGCTCTAAATTTCAGATTTTTCCCCTTGCATTTATTGTTAATGAACATGCAGAACCTTCTGATGTTTAAAAATGAGCTTAAAGAATAAAAACAAATATCATTAACTCCATGTCTGTTATCTTTGAGGTCTTTTACTGTATAGCGTATACTATTACTAAAAGTTGGCAAAATATTTTTTTTGCACTGTTTTTTATACATTTAAAATTTGCAGTCTTTTTTCTTCCGGACCAAAATTAATTGCTCATTTAGCATTATACTGAATTTTTTATTTTTATTTTAATTTTTGAACATGCAGTCAACTAGTACTGCTGGTAGAGACTGTAACTATACCGTGTTTCTAAAAATCAACTTTTTCTAATTTTTATTCAAAATTTCTAACAAAATAAAATTCAATTATTAACACTGAAGACTGGAGTAATGGCTGCTGAAAATTCAGCTTTGCCTTCACAAGAATAAATTAAATTTTTAAAATATATTAAAATAGAAAACAATTTTTTTGTTTTGTTTTACGGTATTTTTGATTAAATAAATGCAGCCTTGGTGAGCATTAGTGACTTCTTTCAAAAACATAAAAAAATCTAACCAATCCCAATATTTTTAAAATTTTTATTTATTTATGTATTTATTTATAATTATTTCATTATAGTATAGCAGATATTCATTTCATTGCGGTTTACAAAAACATGTTAAACCAGGCCTCATTTTTCTTCCAGGTTAGTTTATTACGAGCTCATGCCGGAGAGCATCTTCTGCTTGGTGTGGCTAAGAGGTCAATGCCATACAAAGACCTCTTGCTTCTAGGTAACTTCTAATAGTTATTTTCACCTTTCAACATAATTATACTGTAGATAGACAGATTTCCATTTTCCATGCAGGAAATGGCTGTGTTGTCCATCGAAACTGCCCTGAGCCGGAAATAGGTCGCGTATCTAACCGAGTCTTGGATGAACTGGTTCTACCCTTTCAGGACATCCAAATTGACGACAATGAATATGCAGCTCTAAAAGCCATTGTGTTCTTCGACCCTGGTATAATGAATGAAACAGAGCATTCATTTAACACCCAGTATCAATCCTGAAACACAGCTATACATGTTACTATCTCTATTTTTTTTAACTTCTAGACGCCAAAAGCTTAAGAGACCCCTCTAAGATCAAGGCGATGCGCTATCAGGTTCAAATGAGTCTGGAAGACTACATTAATGACCGGCAGTATGACTCGCGTGGGAGATTTGGGGAGCTTTTGCTGCTGCTTCCTACTCTGCAAAGCATCACCTGGCAGATGATTGAGCAGCTACAGTTTATCAAGCTTTTTGGTCTTGCCAAGATAGATAACCTGCTGCAGGAGATGCTTCTTGGGGGTGAGTATGAGGTGAAGCATTCAATTGCAGGGGCTTTTGTAGCAGAAAAATGTTTTATGATCATTTAGGTGAAAGCATGGACTTTATTCAGAAACAAGTCAGCTTAATCTTTTTCTTATAATACTGTGTATTATACTGCAAAATGATGCATTTGCTGTATTAGTATACCATATTAAAGCCAGAGATACACTGCACGATTTTCGGCTGTCCCAGACGAAAGATATTTGGTGGTCCTGTGTCATACAGTGAGAGAGGTTCAAAGTCGTCCGTTGTCACAGTCTTGCAACCAAAGATAGCCAACGATACAGCATGATCATCGCGCAGTGTGTTTGCTGTTTTGATCCATGTTTACTGACCAACCAATAAAACTGCGACATGAAATCAATGCGACATGGCGCTAAAACATAAAACTGCTTACCTCAAGCTCTTATCCCTTCCTCTTTCGCTGCTTCTACTTTTTTCAGCACACATAAAAATGCGGTGTGGTTTATCATGCTCTTTTTGTTTACCACTAGCGCATGCTGAGGACGTTTTATTCTTCTATAGAATCATGCGTCGTAGCCTACGAGTCGATAGGTGTCATCGTTGTACAGTCTACACACGTCGTAGCCAAGTTTATTAGATCCATGTCGCACAGTGTGACATGCAATGATCTTATAGGATTGCTAAAATCGTGTAGTGTGTCTCGGGCTTATGACATTCATTCTGGAGCAGCTTTACTTGACTAGTCTTCACTTGTGCTTACAAAGGCTAACATCACTATTATCTGCCCCAATCTAATCAACAATCAGTGGATAGAACAAAGTGATGACATATTTTTGTGGGCCAAGTCAAAAGTACGCATTACCCTGGTTCCCTCAAAAAAAAACCCAGTGGATTTTACCACCAGCTTTTGGATTATTATAGTAAATTAGCTCTGTGACAATTTTGTTACACATTTTGTTCCTCATGATAATCTTCACAAATGAACACTGCAGAATTTTGAAGCCTAAATACAACTGGCAGAAATAAAAAGCTAAACTTCGGCTATAAACTACATGACGTCAATGTAACCACAGTTAAGCTTCCGACGACTCTTTCAGTCTTTATTTAGAAAACATTTTCCATGACGGATTGAGTTAGAATAGATTGCAATGGTGTAATGATGTTTAATCTCTGTAGTCCCTTTTTCCAGAAAAGTAAAAGATGTATTTTCTGTTGTTGAACAAAATGTGAAAATACGGTGAGCTTGTGCTAACCTAATTTCAGGCATTTAACCAAAAAGTCATTCAAAAAAACCCATTGACTTCAGGACAGTGGAACCAGAACTGTTAAAATGCTCATTTCTGGGTTTTCACCTGCAAAAATACCTGCAGCATTCTATTTCCATTACACTGAATCTTGAAAGAGAGGTGTAATATTATTAGCACTTTGTGCATTATATAACTTTGGTGTCTCTATCGCCATCTGTGGTTGAAAGCTGGAAGCAGCATATGTGCCACAATAGTAGGCAGACCTTTTCTTTTACTTTTGGCCATGAAGTAAACAGGCACAGATGAGTTAGGTGAACATGAAATTTCCCACCAAATCTGACCTAACTGCTGAAAATATAAATCATTATTGTTGCATTTTTTTTTTTTATTGTGTATATATATATATATATATATATATATATATATATATTTTAGATATATACTCAGTAATGGAATTTTGTGTAGGCAAATGCCACATTACCACTTCTGTGATTTATTTATTTATTTTTGCAGGTCTAACCACAGAGCAACCTCATTTACATCACAATGGGCACCCACAAGTTCCAATAATGGGACAGACCATAGTCATTAGCTCCATCTCAGGACCTGCACACTCACAGCAGATGGGTAAGACATAGCCTTTTATTTATCTATTCCTAAATATAGTCAGTGGTTTAGATACCGGACATTGTGAGAAACAAAAATGAATCAGTGGAGTGGTTTAGGTTTAGTTTTAGTTAATGATAATAACCCTGATTTGCTCATTATATTCTAAGCTACACAAAGTGCATTTTATAGCTTTTTATAGGTTTATGTATAGCTTTTGCTTCTGTTTCTTCAGCTTCCCTAGATACCCCTATTCCATCTCCCACTTCAGTACAGAACCAGGAGGCCTACAAGCCTCCTGGCAGCCCGGCTCTCCTGCTCCCGCCACAGCCCATGCCAAACAGACCCTCTCCTGAGCCTCCCCTTTGAGTCTCCTCTCTGCCGCAGGCCCTGTGTGTTTGTATATGTGTAAATTGTGTGCCCTTCCCCACATCCAGCGCAACATATTTATCTGATCGAAAGGGAAATTTTCAAACTAAAAAAAATATTGTCAGAGTGGATCGCCACTAATTGAAAAAGGTATTTCATCCAAAATGTATTTCTCCACTGGTAAACCAGTAAATGTAGACCATATTTGTTTATTAATAACAAATTATTGTCAGTTACAAGAGACTTAGCAACATTTTTTTGTATTAATAAAACATCAAGATTTAATTTATTAACAAAATTATACTATGCAACTCTAAAGAAATGTTCATTTTTGCTTGAAAATGTGCCCTTAAACTCAAAAAAATAAATGCTCTTAGTGCATGAGTTGTTTTTAGTTGTGTTATGTATTTAATAATTTTTTACAACATAGATAAATGTAGTTCATGCAGTAAAGTGCTCAAAGTGCTACTCAAAGTGCAGTAGATCCAACAATTATAGTATGATTTATTATTTTGTAAAAAATAATAATAAAAACAATTAAGCTAAAGTTAAGAAGCTAATGCTTAGATGAAAGTTCATCATCACTCTGACATTACATTTTAATTTAAGACTGCATTTATTGAATAAAAAATACAGTACAAACAATAATATTGTGAAATATTATTACTTGTGCTGCTTAATATTTGTTGTGAAAACTGTGATGTTTGATTTTCTTTTTCATTTTTTCTTTCTTTAGATTCTTTGATGAATAGAAAGTTAACAGCATTTCTTTGAAATAGAAATATTTTGAAAATGTATAAATGACTTTACTGTCAAGTCTGATCATTTTAATGCATAATTTAATACATGAAATAATTCAAATATTTTACAGACTCCAAACTTTAAATTATTTTAGTTTAGAAAATATATGACTTTATAAATAAGGTTGCCCTGGCAAATGTTGAATAAAAGCATCTGCTAAATGGCTACTTGGTAAAATATTCTTACTTCATTAATATATAAGAATGTTTTAACTTTTTAATGGCAGGAAGAGCTTCTTCTTGTGTTTCATACAAAATACTGATACATTGCATTTTAAAAGTTTTTATTTTCTCTCCATATACACATCAAAATGTCACTTGCATTACAATCAGAAGGTCATACATATCCTGGCAAATGTCAATGGACCCCGCATGCTACATTCACGCAGGTGATTCATGTGGCAGCCGTATAAATATGAAGCATAAAAAGATAGATGAGACCTAATGCTTATACAGTACATCCCTTTTTGCAACTTTTGTCAGTTTACTAAAGCAAAGCCTGAAAGTGAAAAGTCACTGTGAGCTATATATGGAAGGTATGCAATTACAACAAAACGATGAAGCTGAGACAAGAAAGCAGATGATCATAACATCTCATCTGAGCTGGGTGAAACTGTGCTGCTCTCTGACAGCTCATCGCCTCCAAAAGAAAGCCAGACAGACGGAGAAAGAGCAAGAACAGTAGGCTCATTCAAAAACACATCAAATCAGGCTATTTTCTGCATCTAAACAACAGCATTTGGTGCAGGTGAAGTCCACGTTGTCAATACCACGGCGTTCATGGGAAGCCTTAATAAGTTTTGGAGTGCGCCCTGTTTGGATGGTTTTCCAGAAAGCAATCTGATATCACTAGGTGTAAGTGCACAAGGCCTGAGGGCAGATGAGTCGGATGATGCTGTCAATAGTAGCTGTCTATTATACTGCGGGAGAGCTTGGAGGAAGTGGAAATGGAGAGCGAGCAAGGTAAGATAAACATTGCAAACCCTCCAATCAACTCCATAATGGAGTGGCAGCTCACGTGGGGTTAAACGGCAAGCTTGACGGGAGAAGGCTGAGCATCCAGTGATCCTTAATGAACAAGCGCACAAGGCTGAATGCACTTATTTGTATACAAAACATTATCTT